>PVKE010041687.1:0-14062 GCA_004027555.1 Craseonycteris thonglongyai | reverse complement strand
TAGCAAATGCATTTTGTTACATAGTGTGGTTACTGACTGCCTTCTCTGCCATTAAGCTCCATGAGCGCAGCGATCTGGTTCAGTGCTTTATTTCCAGGGCCTAGAAGTGGGCCTGAACATAGTAGATGCTTAATGAATATTTATTGAAGGAATGCTTAGTGGCAAAAATGATTTTTCAAATTTGAAGTTCTTTTTTAAATATATTCAAAAGCTTTTTTACATCTCACCTTCACAAAAGAGAGGAGTTATTCTTTTTTTCTACATGGAAACTAGAGCTGATAAATGTTCAGTAATTTGCAAAGTCATCCTGTTGTTAAACAATGAATATAAAAGTTGAACTTGTATTTTCTGATTCCATGTTCTCTCTCTTTCTCTCCCCCCCCCATTCCTTTCTCCTTCCTTCCCTCCCTCCCTCCCTTCCTCCCTCTATCTTTCTCTCTCTAGAAATTACTTAGGCAATCCTTTTTAAAATTCTAGTAATATCTAGGGAGTCAAAATTTAATAGGTGAATGGAAAAACCTAGAATATGTTTATGTTTTTAGAAGTACGTTAATGAACAAAGAGGTTATATATTATGTACATTTATTTTATGTACATATATTTTAAGACTAAGCAAAAATTTAGTCATTTCCTTTTTAATCTATATCCTAGACAGTAGCTATTATATGACCCAATTCTGATTACCTACTTTTGGGGCGAGAGAAGGTTGATGCTTGATATTTGGGAAATGATAATTTATGGGATAACAAGTTTTAAAACCTGCCAGAAAGTATTCAGTTGCCTAAATGCCTTCTGAATTCTAGAGTAATTCTTTATAATCATTTGCTTACAGAATTAAAAACAAACAACGAACAAGTCTGTTAAGAGTTCTGTGTTATGACTTAGGAGGAATGATGTTAGATAAAGAAAATAAACATCATTTTCATAGAAACAGATCAATAATCACAGTTAAATACTGGACATGCAAATTCAAGATTTAATGTGACATTTTTTTTGAGAACCATTGCAAGGTCAAAACCCTGCTGCTTCATTTTTCTCTCATTAAAGTTATACCCATATTTTTATCATTTAGCAATTTCTTCCTATTAAAATATTTTCTAATTTTTTTAAAACATTACCATTTCCCTATTAAAAATTGGAACATAATAATAATGTGATTTAAAGTGCTCAACTCTACAATCTGATGAAAATAGATACAGAGAGAATGGGTTCTTAGTAAGCTGTATCCGGTATACAATCTTGACTAAGTCACTTATCTATAGCGTCTGTTTTCTTATCTGAAAAATGACAACATTTATGGTATATTTTCTGCATACTTTTCAGAATGATGTTAATAATAATACAAATAATAACTTCATCTCTCTTTCCTTGAAATTCTTTTACAGGTTAGCAATGCTTTAGGTGTGTATATATAAGTTTTTATTTATTCAGTGACAGAGTTTCATGGGATTGACTTCATTATTTCCATTTTACAGATGGAAGAATGGGCGTGTCTGTATTCAAAGCTTAAGCTTTTCCCAGTAATATTGGAATATTGTTTTCTTATGCTATGTAATTGTCCTGAAAACAAGTGAGCCTTTTTCATTTACCACGTGCCATCATTGATTCAAGAGGATGTATGTTCGAGAAGAACACAAGAATAATAAAAAGAAAAAGTTCAAATGGAGACCAGAATGGCAAATCGTCCCTACGTAAAGACTAAGGGAGTACTTGTCTTACCTCGTACGTGCTGGTGATGCCAGATCTGTAGAACACAGGCAGGAAGAGCTCAGACGTGAAGATGATGACGAACGTGTACGCAATGGAGAAGAGCACGAAGGAGGCCCCAAAGCGGTAGACCTCAGAAGGGGCCCCCAGGACCGTGACAGCTGACATGAAGCTGGCTGTCAGAGACAAGGCCACAGGCCCAAAGCTCATTTGCCTTCCTCCGACCAGGAATTCCCTGGAACTCGCCTTTTTTCGCTCCTTAATAGCAAAGAACACCCCGATGCCAGAGGAGATGACAAAGAGGGCCGCGAATACGACATAATCCCACACCGCAAAGCTCTTCACCTCCATGCTGGGAGGTAAGGCACCAGCCAGGGGCTGGCCACCTGGTCTCAGGGAAAAGTTGTTTCCAGAAGCCAAGCTCAGTGCAGCAGATGCTTCGCTGACAGAGGACACAGTGATTCTGTGAAGAGAAGGGTGACCAGAAGCACCTTTGTGGATCTTCAGACACCAACGTGTACTCAGGGCTGATCTCAGAAGTAGATTAGAGAGCAATCTAGTATTGGTACCAACACATGAGAAGCTGAAATCTGACCCTGATCAGGAGCTGTCTGTTCCTCTACTCAAGCATTTGCCATGGAGAAGGAATTCAGATATGTTCTGAAATTAATAACTGCTGGGGGTGGAATGGACTTGCCAGATAACATGCTCTTTTATCTCCTAAATTTTTTTTTTTTTTTACTTAAGGTTAAACATTACTGGGAAACAGAAGTGATACAAGCTGACCACCTCAGCATTTTAAATTAGGGAAATGGAATCTGTAAAATGCAAACACAACCCTCAGCGTTGTCTTTTTCCAGAGTAGGAGAGGGTGGAGGTTGTGGACCTGGCATTGCCTGAGGCAGTGGGTGTGGAGGGAAAGGAGCAAGGAACTAGGAAGCCAGAGACCTTTGCTGAAGTGTGCTCCGGACTTCAGTGAGCTGGGACATTGCTGACAAAGCCTCGAACCTTTCTGACCTTCATATGATCCTGATCATCTTTTACCTGATCTGTGAAATGAAAGATAGTACCATTTACCTTATTGGCTATTCTGTGTGCTTATAGGGGAACACTACTGAACATAACAGTCAATGTTCTCTTCACTCTAGGCCTAAAAAAAATGGACTTACTAATAATCCATACATTGTTTGTACCACTCCATCCAATTGTAGATTCCTGTTGCTGTTCTTGTTAGACTTCGTTGATTGTTCTGAAGTACTTCCAGGAAGCCTTTGTGCTACTCTTCCCAACTCAGTGGTCTTCCCCAAAGCCACCTCAACAAAACCTGATTATTCCATAACATCTAGGCCATGTTTCCTCTGATCCATGCAGCCTTTCCTGACTCCCATTTCTTGCTTCCCCACCCCCACCCAAATCCTGTGGGGAGCAATCTAGTATGGGTCTCCTATACACTGCAAGTATCTTCACCTATTTTAAAGAATCTCTGTATGCATGTCTGACATTTGTATGAGTTGGAAAGCTGTTGTAGGTGACCAACTCATTGAAGACAGAAACACAAGTCTTGGTCCATAGAGCCCAACAAATAGTAGAAAATAAGGAAATAATTTAAAAAGCAAAAGAAGAAAATAAAAATTATCTACAACGCCCAAAGTTGGAAACATGTTCAAACAGAAGAAACTAATACGTTCACTTTTGACGTCTCGGTAATTAAATAAATCTTTGATTATTTGCTTAGTCTCAATACTGTTTTCACTCCCTACTTTGTGAATTTGAATTAGGCCTCAGAAAGTTTTGATGGCTGAAACAAGCTTTTAGTTACAAATAAGTATGCAAAAACTCTGCCAGGAGCTCTCTGTGACCTGCTGCTTAAATTTTTCCTTCACAGAGTTACAGTGATCAGTGTGAACAGAAAAGTAGGTCTGTAATATTTTTTACCTTAACCTAAGGCTCTTAATTATCTTTGTCATGAGGAATTTTAATTATATAACAGGTTTTTGTTTGTAATGGTCTCAGCAGAAAATCAGAACTCTGGCTTTCAGAGGCTTGACTACTTTATACTTTAATATTAACACCACTCAAGTGTTAATATTAAATCCACAGGTCATGTAAACAACTTGTGTAAGTCAGGTGAATCTTAATTCAAAACACTATTATTATATCAGTAATATTCCAAGGTTAAATACCAAAAGCTTATAACCACAGACTTCATGAGTACTACTGGTTTTAATTAACCTTTGTCAAGAAATAGAATTGTCTATATGATTTCCATTCGGCTTGGATTTCAAAATAGTTGGATGTGAAGGAAACTTCAAGTTTCTCATAATAAAGTATCCTTGCTTCCAACATTTTACTGGTTATAAGGCACGGTATCAAGGCACTCATTTAGTTTTCACTTATTGTTTATGTTTTTAACCCTTTGAGGAAAGGGTAAAAAGAGGCTTTGCCAGCATTCCATGTCTTCAAGCTCTCTTCCTCTTTCTCATTAAATCTCACTCTATGAAAGGTTTATGCTCACTATAAGGCATCCCATCAAGTTATTAATAATTTTTCAGGAAAAACAGAAAAACCAATGCATTTAATTGTTACATCAACTATAAAGTGTGTCCCTAGACCAGAAATATTAACATGGGAGGGGGAGAAGGGAAAGCATGCTTTTTTGACTTAAAAAAGTACGATAATTTTTGCACCCTCTTGCGGGGACCTCAGAAGCCACCATTCGTACTTTCTTCTTTCAGATCACAATGCTGTGACCCTTGAAAGAATGCAAACACCATCAACTCACACACACACACACACACACACACACACACACTCCCTTAACAAGGCCCAATTACACACCTGCCTAATAAGTAAGATTTGTAATTGTTATTATTAATACTCTCTGTAGTGTAAAACGGTTCAGCAGTTTGTATGGAGCAAGTTATAAGGAAAAGAGGGAGAGAATTTGAAGGCATTGAATGCTACCAAAGGGACAAAAAGATAAATAACTGGAAAGACAGGGCATCCAGAAAACAAAAGCAAAATGAAACCCCACTATTGTTGCTAATAGTAGACTATGCATAGCATGTCTATTTTCGCCTGGAGTAGAAACAAGGAAAATACACCTGGACAGGCTTTGCCCTTCTGAGACAGCGCTATTGCTAGATTATCTTCTGTCATCTGTGTTAAAAGCGAATGGGAATAGGAGTAGAATAGTAGGATAAAAGAACTGTTATTTTGTTCTGTTTTGATTTTAAACAAGTGGCAAGTTCAAAACCATGCCTCAGAAAGATTAAACTCGTCTAATAATTTTACCTGATGATTTTTTTTAATTCCATGGACATTATCCAGGATGGCTCCAAGAACTTAACCACAATGTGAGTAAACTGCTTACACTGGGTAGTGAAAGCTGTCCCTCCACCACATTCTCTCAATCATTGTGTCTACCTAACAAATCCCTAGGAGAGAAGCAGGCGACAACCTATAGCTGAACAGAAATTGTTGCTTTTTTTTTTTTTTTAACCTGCAAAGGGATTGTAAGTATTTCCGTCTTTCAAGGGGTATTGAACAATTCTTATTTTGAAGAAGATAATTCTACATAACACTTACTCCTACTGCTTGTAGAGACTGATGAGAAATGGATCACATCCAGGAATTTTATCAGGAAAGTGAAAAACTGCACATCCAGAGTTTCTGCTCCTCCTTTGAGTTGTAAAACAAGTCTGACCCACAATAGAGGTCATTTGATTGGCTGGACTTTTTGTGATGATAGAAAAAGGTAGGTCCAAAGAGAAAGTGGTAATGACAATAGAACTCTGCTTGCATGTTAACAGGCTTTTATTTTTTCACTTGTGGGAATGATATTGGAGACTTGATATAGGAGTGAAGACAATGAAATGGCAGAAGAATCTGGCCAGTGGCAGGGACATTCCTCAAAACCAGTGTGAATGCCCCAGTGTAAGGGTGAGCCAAAGGGATTTTAATGATGGGAATAATTAACATTAGGTCTTAAATTTCTTCCAGCTTTATTGAGATATAAGTGACAACAGAGTGTAAGAACTTACAATAGAGTGTAAGTTCAACATGTACATGTGTATGAATACCACAATAAGTTTAGTTAACACTTCCATCACTTCACAAAATTACCTTTTGAGGAGGAAGGGGGTAAGAATATTTAAGATCCACTTCTAACAACTTTCAAATAATATATATGTAATATAGTATTTTTAACTATAATCATCATGATGTACAGTAGATCCCCAGATAAATGTTACATTTTTCTCCTGTTGTGCTGGAGTGTATAATTCCTTTCTTTACCCCAATCTTTAGGGAAAACCTGCTACATCACTGGTATTATATTGTGTTTCATCACTAGATTAAAGGGAAAGACTTGATATAGGAAAGAAAACTGTTGGAGGAAATAAAACACATAGGAAAGATAAAGAACCCAGAAGATATAAAAATGGGAGAAAAACCTCCCAAGTTTCTTTAAAATCTCTGAGGTTGAAGTGGAGAAGACTAATGAGTCTCTTATTCTATCAAAGTCAGAAGATTGAGCTTTCTTGTTTTGTTTTTCCTGTCATTCATTGTATTCTTTCTTCCCTCCTTTCTTTCTTTCTCCCTCCCTTCCTTTCTTCCTTCTTTCCTTCCTTTGCTCTTGCCCTCCTTCCTTTCTTCTTCCCACTCTCTCCTCCTCTTCCTCCTCCTTTCGTCCCTCTCTCTTTCTAATATTGAATGAAAGGATCATCTGGGAAGGCTGGAGGATTTGGGACTCTTAGGAGTTGATACTTGAATTTTTTTCACATATTGTCCCTATAATAATATTTGTTCCCTGAGCCCCGGTGTAATATAGTGGAAAACATACTTTATCTGCAACAAAAGACCAAGTCTTTTTGTCCAACCTCTCATTAAGCCATCTTGTGATTTTGGACATGTTACTAATTTACCTGTTCTTAGCTACCCCATTTGCAAAAATGATGGTATATCATATTAATAATTAAACTACGTAATTAAATCAACTTTTCAAGTCTGCTCAGATATAACCTTCTTTGACCAACCTATTTAAACTGCGAACAACTACCTTCCAAGTCGTCATTTCTACTGTATTTTTCTCCATAAAACGTATTCTCTACTAATGTACTATATAATATTTGAAATTTTAACATCCCTCCATAAGAATGGAAGCTCCCTGAGGGCTTTGTTTACCGGTATTTTGTTCTCTGAGATACCTTCAGTACCTAGAAGTTTCTCAGTAAATTAAACTAAATTATATGAATTCAAGGGATCTCTTCCATCTTTATAGTCTACATTTAATTCTTGTTTTATCTGGAAAAAAATAAAGCAAAAGTAAGATAAAGTTTTCTAAGCTCTATTTAAAAAATTTAAATATTTATCTATTTCCAAACACATTTCCCCATATAAATAAAAACTGAAATTTGTACTCTATCTTATTAGATTCCCAGACTTCATTGTAGCTAAATGTGCCTGCAATTCAAACTTTATTCATTCATTTCACATACATTTAACAATGTGAAGAGACAGTGACTCACAACTTTAAAAGGCAAATAACAGACTTTAGCAGAGAACATTATTTAATATTAAAACAGACTCTTGGCAGTACATGTCTAGAGTAAAAAAAAGTGGAACATTTAAAGGAAGTATCTAGCTGGGAGAGCAATTGAGTGTGAAGATCAAGGTCCTTCACTAATTGCTCTTAAGTACCAAGCAGTACCTCTGTTAGAGAATGGCAAAAGGAAAACTACCAGGGTGATCTGCTAGGGACTTGATTTTGTTAACCAAGCATTAAAAAAAAAAAAAAAAAAAAAAAGAATTCCTTGTTTGTTCAGGCTTTTAGACATTAAAATAAAACTTCTGAATAAGCTCCCAAGTGGGCAGGATCTGTCTATGTGTCTGACATTTTCATGTATTATTATCATTTTGGACTTTATACTTGTATGGCTAGAAAAATCTGTAAAAATGAATGTCAGTAGTCCCATTTTACAAATTAGAACAAAAAAAGCACATAAAAGTGATTTGCCCAAGGTCAAGATCAAGGTCATACAGTTGTTAAGTGGTTTTAAACTCAAGTCTAGCCCAGATGGTTGCAAACTCTGTGATTTTTGTATTGAGTATTTCTTACAAAAATAATTTCAGCTTACTCATAGTTTTATCTTTGATGAGGAGGTTTTTCAAATGTATCAGAGAAAAATATGGGTCTACTTGTCAATCTAAACATTGATAATCACTACATCTCCAATGAAATAGAGCAGTGATAACCAAGGTCCCTTTTGTCAATTCTGTGATATTGCCATATTCTCAAGTACCTTATAAATATATAAAATTTAAATTGAATTCAAACAATTCTTAATATTGAGTGACTTTTTTTATTCAGATTCTTTTGACAGGTACTTGAACTTTGTTATGGCAAGCTCAGATGCAATTTTATCAGTTACCATGAAAACTTTTTAATCCCTTATTTTCTATCAATTCCAATCAATGTTTCTCACACCTCTCTTGCCATCACTAGACACCACTATGAATGAATGACTTTTGCATCTATTTTAAACTGAAATTTACTGAATAGTCATCATCACTAGGAATACACAAATAAATGAGTCCCTGCCTTGAAGACAACATCAAAATAAAACTGCGAAAATGTGTTGTGTGTGGTAACTATATAACGTATACTTTTTCCAAAGTGATTCAATTGAAGCCAGGATTTGGAAGATTATGTTTTCAAGTGTTCAGTGATGAATCAAAGACATTATTGTCCTCTATCTTGAAAGATCAAGATAGTAATAATAGTGATCTACCCACACTGGTCACTCAACTCCTTTTCAAATGCTGAGTTGCTCAGTAATATTTGTTTGTGTGTCATTTTGAATTCTAAGAAATAATTCTTTGAAATTCTATTCTAATTCTATGCTTTCTAATCCTTTCTATGATTTGATTTCATCACTAAGTTAAGTTATCAGACCCTGGATGGTATTTTATTTTGGTTCATGATACATCGAAAATTTCTCATAAAAATAATATCCATGAGAATTCAGTTTTTTAAGTGCCTGTTTAGAAATGGTTTAAATTAATGACAGATGTTTAGTAATACATTAAAGACAGGGGGCGGGGGAAAGCTTGAATTTATATCTTGTCTCAGTCATCTACCAACTTTTTGATGTTGAGATATTTGCTTTATGTTTTCTCACTTCACCATAAAAATGAGGGTAATACTGAAGTCATACACAAGGCATAGTGGACAGTAGGTATAGATGGGCTTAGAATAAGTTGGTGTATTTTGTCACTATAGGTTTCTACAGGACTTCTATAGGCATGCCCATACATATTCCATACAAAAGTTCTTAGCTAGCCCGTTCTTACAGGAGGCTGTGAATTTATTTTTTTTATATTTATATCTTTATTTTTAGTCAAAGCTTGCCTTTGGTGGCTCTACTTATGGTTCTGGAATAACTTAACAAACTTAAATGTAATAATCAGGTGGTTGATGCATACTCACATATCAATACATGGAAGCTCTTACTATTAATAATAAGGAAGGACTAGAGGATTTTAATCAGAGCTAGGATCTGTTTTTTGCTCAGTCATTTACTGATTTTTATCCAGTTATTTTGTTTCTTTGATACTCAATTGTTCATCTTTAAAATAGAAATAATCTCTTTTCATTGGATTATTTTGAGTATTAGAGAAATGGGTCAACTACATTACACAGAATTGGCACATCATAGAGACTTCAGAAATTATATATATCATATCACTATTAGTGATAACTATCACATTTCAATATTTACATCAAGAACCTTCAACACTATTCTGGAAAGAACACAGCCTATTGGAAAATAACACAGGAGAGACCACACTCTCTTACTTGTGAATATTTATTTCCCAAACCAGGGAGAAAGAAATGTCAGATTTCTAATTTTGAGTTTCCTTGGTTTTTGCTCTATTCCATATCTGTAATATCTAGATTATAGAAATCCTCCTGATTTCATTGCATTAGTGTAATTCATCATTGTGTGCATTTTATATCACATTTTTCTTACGTTTTAAGTGAGCTCTTGTATCTTGGGATGGGGATGTTCTTATAAGTGTACTAAAAATTCTAACTCTGCTGAAATATTTCAGGCAAGCCTATAGCTGGCTGCTTTGTCTTGCTGTCTATTTGCAGCCATTGCAACTTCCAAGTAACTTCTTGTCTTTTTTCACTCTAGAAAATCAAGTATATGGCCTATTTTGCAAATGTGCTAAACTATCTCAAATCATGTTATTTCATTTGGTCTCCCTGTACCCATCCCCCAAACCTATGAATCAAAAACATTATAGAATGTCATAACAACTAGAACTTAGAGAGGAATGTGTAGAAAGAACATTTACAAATGCACTATATTTTAAAATTCTAGAGGATTATAATGTAAGTTTTATGAAAAAAACCTTCACAATATTAGTTCCTCCATGGGATAAATGTGGGTTGAAGAAGGCAATTTCCACTTGTTTAAAAGTATATCTATGTATGGGAATGCCTGTATAGATGAGACTATAATATGTGTTTATCTAGCACAGTTTAAGTTCAAAGTCCCACTTCTTGACCTTGCCAAGTATCTTTTCAAATTACTAGACTTTTGCTTGAGATCTGTGAGGACTGTCTAGGAGAGTTAATATTTTCCTAATGGGAAAGCACAGGTTAATAAGAAAATTATCAAATGGGAAAAAAACGTACTGTGAAATTTTTAATATAAACAATTTTGATATGATTTTAGAAAACATATTGTAAGGCCAAATAAATGCACTGTTTTTATTTTTAAGAATTTATCATTTATATAAATGGAAATGCTTTATATAATAATATTCCTGAGGGAAAAGGGTTTGGATGGAGTGAGAGGGTGCAAGTAATCTTAAATGCAGAGGCTATCACTAGGTGAGCTAAATCTCCACTTTCAGTATATTTTAAAATATTGAATTGAAGGAATTTGGGAGTTGAAGTAAAAGGAATTGAGTTTGAGCTTAGTTCTATTGCTAATAAACATTAGAATTTTGAGGAAAAAATTGTTAAAATTTCCATAGTTATGTATTATAAACTGTAAAAACATTATATAAAGATACTGGTATATGCAGTCAAGGGAGAAGCATGGACAATAATTATAGAATCTTGAGCTTAGACATCAATGAAACTGAATTGCATTTTTGCTATATAATTTACTAGCTATATAACTTTGTCTGCTTACTTAATCTCTCTGAATTTTCTCTTCACTGAAATAAGAATACCTTCAAGGGCAGTTATGAGCACCAAAAGTGATAATATAAATCAATGCTAGGATAGTGTTTACTATACAGACTCATTTTTCTGTAAATATTAGTTGCTTTTTAAATTGATTATTGGGGTATTCATAGGAGAGTCAATTTAACAAAACAAGCATTTGTGAGTATAAGCTACATTCAAGATTCAATGCAAAGTACTGAGGAACTATGCAAGAGAAAATGAAACCTGATTCACTGTCCCAGGATATCTATAATCTAGTAGGGCTGTGGAGATGGAAAGACAAAAGGATCATCGCCCATGACTAAAGACATCATGTACTTTATAATGCATCATCTTAACTGGCAAAATTGTAGTGAAAAGGGTAGTGTTGTGATACTGGGACAGATATATAAACTGAGGTTATCCCAAGCAAACCAAGACACATGGTCACCTGTGTACAAAGGTTATGTCAGCACTGGAAAGAGAGAATAAATTCAGCTGATGTCCTGCAATTATTTCAATCTAACTTTAGACCAGTGGTTGGTACTTTGATTCTGATCACAGGAGTTCCCAAGATGTTCTGCTTTCTAGCCCCCACTTCCTGGCCATGTTTCCATTCAGGAAATACTTACGACCAGAAAGGGGCACATCCTAGAACACCTTGTATAAATGTCCCCTCCCATACACGCACAGCATGCCCACTCAGGTGGAGGAAAACTGACACACTAGAGAGGATACTTTTTGACACCCTGATTTATGCCACTCAACCTGTCTTTTTAAATGTGCTTATTTTTAGTCACCAAAGAATAAAAATGCCCCCATATCCCAGGGGATTAAAGTCAACCTCACTGTCTAAAGGGAAAAAACAGAGAATAAGGTGGCCTCATAATACCTAACAATAGAAACATTTGTGTCTATGTATTAAGATTAGGTGCATCTACAAAATTTATTCATAAGCATCGACTGACACTGTTCCTATTCAAGAACAATTCAAGTTTTTAGAAAATGTAGCTCTGTCCATTTATTGCATGCCTGGCGTACTCTTGTCCCAGGAGAGGTCTTATACTTGATTAACGAGTTTTGTTCTTTTTGGTTCTGAGTAACCAACTGAACTTGCAAATCTGTCATTCAAACAAGAAAAAAAAAGGAGGACCAGAGGCTTCTAACAATCAACTAGTGACTTTGTTAGGCAGAAGTAAATATTTTGTATTAAGAAGACAGAGTATTATGGTGGACACATAGCTTGGGTCAAATCAGGGTTCTTTTCCATGCTCTGCGCCACACTAAGCTTTGAGGAAAGTTATGAAATCAGTGAGAATTAGTTTCCTCAGCTGTAAAACAGGAATGCTATGTAAGGTAGTTGTGAGGATTAAAGATGATACTTTTAAACTAGTTATCATAATTAATGCAGTACCTGACAATCAGATTTGATTCAATAAATGACACAAGCAATCTAATTCCTAGAAGTCTTTTCTATGGGGCCAAATCATTTCACACATAGGAATGCTGCTCTGGCCCTCACATTGGATGCCACAAAAGGATGTCCGTTTTGGGACCCAGCGAAAGAAAGGGTTCTGCAGGAGATCTAAGGAATTCAACTGGGCCTGCCACTTGGGTCACATGATCTAGCAGACGTCACATCTGGAAAAAGATACAATGAGGAATTTGTCAGGCCAAGGGAGTGAATCAATGGGTAGGCTCCTGGCTTCTGGACTCTGGTAGAAGACAGAAAGGTTGGCCACAGAGATTAAGTGACCATATATTTTTAAACTTCCCAACATGAACTGGATACTGTTGGACTGACCACATCATAAAGCCAAGCAGGAGTTGCAGCAGAAATCCATGATAGGATAACATTTTTTTTATTCAGGATTGAGCATAAGCAGGCCCAAGTTTAGTTTAAGGATGGTACTATTTGGTATGCTAGTGCAAGACAAACATGAACAGTGGCTGCAATACAGCCTCACTCAGGGTGGTGTACAGAATGGCACTGTTGCTCAAATAGATCAATAAGCCACTTGTGGCAAGTTGATTACTATGGACCCATTCCAAACTTGGAAAGCCCAGTGGTTCGTTCTCAGAAAAATAGATATTTAATCTAAGTGCTGTGGGTTTTTTTTTCTTGTCCACAGAACCTCAGACAGCACCCCCACCACCCACCACACCACCCAAAAAAAGGAACACTGTCTTCTTTTCTATAATTACCCACACATAAAATGCTTATTGGGCTTGTAACAGACTTTATTAAAGCTTTGGGGCAGATGGAAGTGGGAGAGCTGTTTGTATCACCACAATGTAAACAACTTGAAACTGAATACTAGTTATCCTTGTTCTTAAAGTTATCTGTTTGTTGCCATTTTATATTTTGGTTAGTCATCTCCATTTTTTTTTTTTTCCTCCTCTTTTATTTTCTCAGACACAAACTCCATTAGGCAACTAATCGAATGAAAATCCCCCTAGTTTCGTTTTCAGACTAATTCAGTTCCAAAGAGCTCCTACGCCTACCTCAGTTCTGGGTCTTGCTTTGATGGATAAAAAAATAAAGAGAACTTTGAATGAATGCCCAGTCTCTGGTTGATATGGAGCAGGAGTGTCTGATCTTCCTAATACAGATATAACAAAGTTAATGAAGTCTATATTGATGACACCATAAACAAAGCAGTTGAACTCTGGTAGGAAATATAAACTAATAAAAAATTTAGTTATATACTATTATGATTTCAGATTTAGGTGTACCTGGTGTTTACACTGCCTAGAAGATATAATTGTATAATCTGTGCATAAATTCATTGGAGTAAAGGTCAAAATTTTCTATAATTTACATTTTTCAAATCACCCAGATGAGAATAGTTTATGGTGGGCTTTTGTGAGACCTAGTTCAAGTTCTACTAATTAGCTAGTGCATTAGTTTCATCTGTGAAATGAAAACATGTAAATAATAATGCCTACCCTATCCTGCTTCATGAAACTGATGTGACACCTAAACGAGAGAATTCATTTGAAATTGAGACATAATTTAAAAGGATTCAGTTTACTAAAGATTTGAATAAGACTTCCATCATCAAGGACATTATCATAGGTATACCTGTTATCCCTAGTGGAAAGAAATCCAAAGAGGATTTTCACTTT
>PVKE010041686.1:0-14062 GCA_004027555.1 Craseonycteris thonglongyai | reverse complement strand
CTCTTTGATCATATCTAAAAGTTTCACTTTTTCGCTGATGGTCATCATCTTCTTCCTCTTGGGCGCCCCGGAGGAAGCTTTCGCAGGGCACAGCGCTTAGGCGGCATTATAAGGGCTTAATTAATAAAAAAAAGTTATTGCTTAAACAAAACAAGTTATCGCCAACACAACACTAAAATGCAGTATGCGAGACAGTCAACATCATGGACAAGACTGGCGAGATACAATAAGAAGATGCTAGGTGAGGCTGCGATGATGCGCAATCAATTCACAGGGATAAATCCACTCGTACTCTCATTGGTTGATGTCGCACCGGAAACCAATCACGTGCCTTTATGAGAGCCCGTGGGATGGACTCTGAGTCAACTCATCTCTGTTTGACATGCAGGGATCCTTCTCTCTCACGCATCCACATGAAACAACGCTCCTTTCCGCCATGTGGCTGCCGACATGGTTGTATTTTTTCATTTTTATTTTTTGATGAATATTTTGGGAAACCCCGCGAAGCACTGAAGCCGCAAAACATGAAGCGCGACGTGGCGAGGGAACACTGTATTTGGTTTATTCTTCTAGAATGAGCCTTGATAATTTCCATTTGCTTGTTCCATTATATGTTATTGAATTTATTGACATAGTGTTCATAATATTGCTGTAGAAGAGTGTCTCTCATAAATACAGGAGGTAGTCATGTTATTAAACTTTAATTCAGGGGAAGCCAGGATGGCTCAGTGGGTTAAGCTCTCGCTTTGAAGCCCTGGGGACCGAGGATCGAATCCCAGCCCCGGCCTCTGCGGACCCATATGCTGAACTGGGATGTGCATCTCGAATGTGGTGAGGCCTCCAGTTCAGTTCAGTAAATAAATAAATAAATAAAGCTGATATTTCCTTATTAAAAAAACAAACTTTTAATTCGTATTTCTCCTGCTAATCTGTCTCATATCTGTAAGGTTCGACCAAGGAAGAACACACCAATTGTTCTGGCTTAGCGAGTTTATTAGAAACAGCCGAAAATAGCTGGGCTAACTCCAAATGATGGTGTCAGTGACTTCTGGGGGTTGGGAGAGCATTTTTGTAGGCGGGTGGGTATCAGAACAACCAGAAAGGGAAGTTGGGGAGGAATATCAGGAAGTATCATCGTCTAAGTTGGGCATGTTTCATGGATAATCTGGCCAAGTCCCAAACACCTCAGGGTGGGGGCGGGAAGTCCTTTTCAGGCTTTAGCAATAGAAAATTTCATCAGGTAGGCACCTGGGGCTGCTGCTTTGTCCTCATTGTTTGTTGTGGTTTTTTTTTTAGATTTATTTATTTTAGACAGAAAGAGAGAGATACAGAGTCAGAGACAGAGAGAAGGGGGAGGGCCCAGAACAGTCTCCATAGTTGCACATCATCGGTTTTTCCACATAGTTTCATTCCACAGGTGGGAGCGGGGCTGCACCAGGCAGGAACTGGGCCAGGGTCTCGCCCTGGTGAGAACTGAACTGAGGGCACTCCCCAGTTCAGCACATGGGTCCACACGGGCTGGGGCCGGGATTCGATCCTTGGTCCCCAGGGCTGCAAAGTGAGCGCCTAACCCACTGAGCCATCCCGGCTTCCCCAATGTCCTCATTGTTATAATGAGTACCTGACATTCTGCACGTATCCCTTCTGCCTGGCATTCTGCACATAGTATTGTACTTTCCATTATTGTGCCACTAGCCCCACTCTGTGATTTTTCCAGTTCCCCCTCACCAACTTTGTAATTTTTCATTACCGGTAGTTTTTCATTGCCTTTATTACTTCCCTATACAAGTACCAAAGTGTTCTACTGCATCTTATGCCCACACTGTTTCCAGGTGTTCATTTAACCTCAGTTGCAACTACACCAGCTATTTACCTTATGTAGAATTAAGATCAGAAACTAGCTAATCCCATTGTCTGCTCTGGTTTCTATACAGTGCTTTGCTGTTAGGAATTAGGCCAAACAGGATGCGGTTTTTGCTTTTATAGACCCCTCATTTTCTTCACTCAGGGCCACAGGTCTTTGAGAGACACTAGTTCTCCGTGGTCACTGGCTTTTGAATAAAGACTCCAAATTTGGCCCTCATACTTGGCACTCTTTTGTGGGTTATTCTCCCGGGTTACAACATTTGGAGGCCCCAGCAAGATTCCCACAGTGCAATCAGGAACCTCTCTCAGGAGGCTGCCCCCATCCAGGGACTCTAGGGAAGGTGCCACCTGATGATGTTCCAGGTCCCCAGACTCCCTCAGAAAGGGTTTGGCAACTGACCAGGAGACATTCAACCCCAAACCTACACGGAGTCTACCTGTACCTGTTTCACCTCCAGAGGTAAGTCTGTCTATTCCTGGGGACCGGTCCACTGGGGCCTCGGGGCAAGGACCGGACATGGACAGACTCCCCTGGGCAAATTCTCATGCTGAGATGTTCATGCTGAGATGTTGCCTGAGAATCCTGGTAGAATATTTCTGTGGTCTCTGTTCTGTCTAAAGCCATATAAATTAATTTACAGATGTGATTTGTCAGTCTTGCCATTTTTGTCTTTCTGTTCATCAATTGCTTGGAGATATCTCTTGTTTTTTCCCTTCTGACCTGAATCTCTGACCTCCTTTTTCAGGGGACTCTTATGCACTTCTCTCTCAAAATACATTCTTCCTTTTTTGTTAACAACAGTGGGCCTCTATCAATGGGCCCTCAAGACTCTGAGGACAGGCTTAACGGGATGGATTTGGTCAATCCCCCAAGCTGTATGCTCTGGGAATGTTGGCCTTTCCCTGATCATTTTCTCTTTCTGGAAATTTTTCAGACTGGTGCATGCACATGGCAGAGGACCCTGAGACCACTGAGGGACTCTGGCTGTGGCCACTCCACAGTGGGTCCCGAAGGTCTTGTTCTGCTTGCCTGTGCCGACAGCCTGTCAGGGTACCAGCTTGAGATTTCCACTCTTTCCTTACTTCTCTTCCCTCTCAGTTAATGACCCCACCCCACCGGGTCCTTATCAGTTGCAACTAACTCACAAGGTCCTTCATATTTTGTCTCTCGTCTCTGTCTATATCATTAGTTTTGTTTTCATAATGGGGGATCCCAGAAACCAGAAAGTTGCAGTTTCGGTAGTCATGACACCCATGTTTAGGAATGTAGCACAGAAACCTGGTGGTCAGGAAACTGAGCCACAGGAGGGGACAATACCAGGACCCATTGTCCATTACCCCTCAAGTAAGACTGGATAAAGAAACATCACCTGGCTCAGCCTGAATCTATTCTATGTGACTAACCGAGTATACCTCCCAAGTTAGGAATTAACTGCAGGGAAATATTGTCCTCACAATTGTTGACACTTCTGTTTATACATATGATGTGATGTCTGTATGTGCTTTATATATAAAATATGATGTCTCTGTCTCTGGATAGTGTTGCCAGATTGTAATGTTTAATTGACTTTAAGAAGTTAATGACTTAAATAAATAAAAACCCAAGCTCTTCAGGATCATGTTATCAAGGAAGATGTTTACTAAGGCTAGTTTGAGTTTTAAAGTCCTTTCTGTTTTCACCAGTGTTTAAAAGATTAGAAAAATTGGAAGCTGGGATGGCTCAGCAGGTTGAGCGCTCACTTTGCAGCCCCAGAGCCCGAGGATTGAATCCCGACCCCAGCCCAGGGGGACCCACATGCTGAACTGGATGTGCTCCCAGTTCAGTTCTTGCCACGGGCCTATGCAGGAGGCTCCTGGCCCAGTTCCTGCCCTGCCCAGCCCCGGCGCCCACCTGTGGAGTGAAACTATATGGAAAGCTAATGCTGTCAACTATGGAGACTGCTCTGGGCCCTCCCCCTTCTCTGTCTCTCTGTCTAAAAGCAATAAAAATAAATCTTAAAAAAAAAGATAAAATTGTTTTAAACATTTTCTGAAATGTTATATATGACATATTACCAACAAAACTTAAGCGTCTGGAGTAGCCTGACCAGAAGTATCGTTTTGAACAAGACAGAAAACAACAGTACTGTCTCATTTCAAATGGTACGTATGGTCAGTTTAGTCTCACTGGGCTAAATTCAAGGTGTCAATAGGCTGACCATATGAACCATTTGAAATGGGACAGTACCGTTGTTTTCTGTTCTGTTTAAAACAGTACGTCTGGTCAGCCTAGTCTAGAGGTTGTAGAATATGTTTATAAATTTACTAATGGAAATGCTAATTTTTGCTTTTCAGTTGTCAGTAAAAACTAAGGTTCAGATTGATAGGGAAAATTCTATATAAGGAAATTCACCACCTGAGCTAAAATGGTGCCCTGCCCCAGTCACTGCCCAAAATGGTGACCCCTGAGGGCTGGGATTTTCCCACGGACATCCTTTCAAACTACCGGTAACCAATCCCTGAGCTCCATGATAGGTCCTATAAAAGTAAAAGTCCCCCATCGGTCGGGGCTCAGTCTTTGCGAAGTATCCTACTTGGCCTGCCAGCATAATAAAGCTGTGTTCTCCCTGATCTCTGTGTGCTGCTTGAGTTCTGCAACAAGAGGGTTATGGATGCTGATTGATGTGGAGATTTTGCATGTAATTAAATATATATATTTTGAGAAGGAAGATCAATGTGCCCTGGACACTTTTTCTTTTTTTTTTTAAGATTTATTTTTATTGTTTTTGACAGAGAGAGATACAGAGACAGAGAGAAGTGGGAGGGCCCAGAGCAGTCTCCACAGTTGCACATCATTGGTTTTTCCACATAGTTTCATTCCACAGGTGGGCGCGGGGCTGCACAGGGCAGGAACTGGGCCGGGGTCTCACCCCAATGAGAACCGAACTGGGGGCACTCCCCAGTTCAGCATATGGGTCCGCACAGGCTGGGGCTGGGATTCGATCCTCAGTCCCTGGGGCTGCAAAGTGAGCACCTAACCCACTGAGCCATCCCGGCTTCCCCGCTGGACACTTTTCACCAGCTGCTTTTGGCAGGGTTAAGAGCAGCTGCTGAACTGGGGAGTACCCCCAGTTCAGTTTTCTCTCGGTCTGTCTCTATATCTCTCTCTGTCAAAAAATTAATAAATAAATTTAAAAAAAAAATGAGCAGTCGCTAGGAGGCCCACAAACTTACCAAAAGTTAGTGAAATTATTCAGGGCACTCAAGAAACACCCGCTGATTTTCTGGAAGGGCTCCGGGAAGGTTATCAAACCTATACTTCCATTGACCGGGAAGCCCCAGAAAACCAGTGGGCTATTAATCTGGCTTTTGTCTCACAATCTGCACCTGACATAAAATGGAAACTTCAGAGATTGGATGGGTTTCAGGGGATGAATCTCTACCAATTACTTGAAATTGCCCAGAAAATATACAATAATAGGGACAATAATGGGGGCCCACAGGAAAGACGGATGGCTAAGGCTGTTATAGCTGCCCTACAGGAAACAGGAATTTCATACCCCAGGGGACCCTCCAAAGAAATCGCAGACCAAGTAACCGTCCCCCCTTAGGTAGGAACCAATGTGCTTACTGTAAGAAAGAGGGACTCTGGAAAAATGCCCTGAGAGGAGGAAAAATGCACAGGGGTTTCGACCAACCCACAAAGTTACTAAATTTAGGGGAAGGAAACTGAGGGGGCCCAGGCTCCTATGATTTGAGCCCCCAGGAGCCCAGGGTCACTTAACAGATAGGAGGCACACCAGTTAGTTTCCTGGTAGACACAGGAACTACACACTCGGTTCTGACCCAGCTGATGGGCCCACTCACTACCAAAAAGACTTCCATCCAGGTAGAAAAATAACCGCTTGTCCTTGGACCTCCCAACAGACTGTAACTCTAGGACAAAATACCTTCACTCACTCCTTTCTGGTAATACCAAACTGCCCTTACACTTTGTTGGGAAGAGATCTCCAGAAGCTTCAGGCCACAATTTCCTTCGAGGGCAACCAAACCCATCTCAGTCTCACAGCCTGTCAAAATTCTACTCACCTGTCCTTTGTCGGAGGAATATCTTTTCCAGGATGCACCATCCACTGAGGAACCAGATGTCACCCCCATCATCCAGAACTTGTGTCAACTACAGTCCAAATGTCCTGGAGTCTGGGCAGAAAACAATCCACCAGTACTGGCTCAACATCATGCTCCAATCATCGTCCAACTCTTGGCCACGACTACACCCATCCAGGTAAGATAGTACCCCATGAGCCAAGATGCCAGGAAGGGAATTGCCCCCCACATCCGGAGGCTAAAGGATGCAGGAATCCTCACCAAATGTAAGTCCCCCTGGAACACCCCTTTGCTCCCAGTTTTAAAGCCAGGGACTAAGACTATAGGCTTGTTCAAGATCTAAGGGAAATAAACCTATGGGTCGAAACTATACACCCGACTGTTCCCAATCCTTACACCCCCTTTAGCCTCCTCTCTCTGGCATAGCATTACTAGACAGTGCTGGATTTGCAAGATGCTTTCTTCAGCATTCCTCTGGCCCCCATAAGCCAACCTCTGTTCACATTCGAATGGACTGACCAAGACCCTGGGATGTCAGGTCAACTCACTTGAACTTGACTGCCTCAGGGATTCAAGAACTCACCCACACTGTTGGATGAGGCATTGAGTCAGGATCTTGCCCCTTTTCGGGCCCAATATCCCCCAGTGTTCTCTGCTACAGTATGTAGATGCCCTCCTGGCAACAGAGACAGAATCAGGCTGAAAAGAGGCTACAGAAGCCCTTTTAAATACCCTCCAAACTCTGGGATATAGGGTATCAGCCAAAAAGGCACAATTATGTTCCACTGAGGTGACCTACGTGGGGTACATTATAAGACAAAGGAAAAGGGCTCTGTCCCCCAGCTGTATAAAAGCACTATTACAGATCCCCATGTTATGGATCTTAGGATTTGCTGAAATTGCAACGCCATTATATGCATGTACAGGGGGAAACCAGCCCTTAAACTGGACCCCAGTTGAGCAACAGGCTTTTGAGAAACTCAAAAGAGGCTCTCATTTCCACCCCACCACTGGCTCTGCCGGATGTTACCAAGCCTTTCCACCTCTTTGTACATGAAGTACAGGGCATCGCAGAGGGAGTCCTATCCCAGACTCTTGGGCCCTGGAACAGGCTCACTGCTTACTTATCTAAAAGACTTTTGGACCCCATGGTGGCCAGCTGGCCAGCCTGTCTCCGGGCCATAGCCGCCATGGCATTGCTCGTAAAGGAGGCTGATAAATTGACATTCGGCCAAGAACTAACTCTCACTGCCCCTCATACAGTCCAGGCCCTCCTCCGGAGCAACCCAGGGAAATGGGTATCAAGCTCTGCTGCTGGATCAACCTCGCATTAGGTTCCTTAAGACCATGGCTCTTAACCCTGCTAGTCTCCTCCCAGATGACAACCTGGAGGAACCCCTGCATGACTGTCTGGAGATTCTTAATGTCATCTAGACCACCTGGCCCGACCTCACAGATGTCCCCCTGAAAACGCCGGATGAGGTACTGTGGTAGTACCTGATGGTAGTTTTGTCATTGATGGGGTCAGGTATGCAGGAACTGCAGTGGTCACTCTGGAACACCATTTGGTCACAGGCCCTCCCCCATGGGACGTCTGCCCACAAGGCAGAACTCATCGCCCTGATACAAGCTCTAAAATTGGTGGAAGGGGAAGCTGTCACCATCTACACTGACAGCCTGTACGCATTTGCGACGGCCCATGTCTACGGGGCCATCTATAAGGAAAGGGGACTTATCACCTCAGCTGGAAAGGACATTAAAAACAAACAAGAGAGCCTAGCTCTCTTAGAGACCACTTGGCTACCGTGGGCTCTGGCCCTGGTACACTGTAAAGGCCACCAGAAAGGGGACTCTCCAGAGGCCCAAGGAAACCGGGCTGCCAATGAGGCCGCCTACCAGGCGGCCCTAAGACCAGTGGAGCCATCACCAGTCCTGATATCCCTACCAGCCCCCACTCTGCCACCTTTGCCCTCCTATACCATGGAAGAAATTAACCTTGCTCTACATTTCCAGGCTAAAGAAGCTACTGGGTGGCAGATCCTGCCCGATGGACATGTTCTGGTCCCTGAGGTTTTGGTTTGAACCTTGATCATTCAGATACACCAGGGTACACATTTAGGAAAATTCAAACTAACTGAACTCTTATTGCCTAAGTAATTACATCCCCCATCTTAATAATCTGATTTCTGGTGTCACCTCTAGGTGTACTACCTGCGCCCAAGTGAACGTTGGGCCACACCATCAGGCCCCACTGGGGATCTGAGCTCAAGGGAGCTCCCCAAGGGAACACTGGGAATTAGACTTCACTGAACTTAAGACCCCAGCAGGAGGATATAAAAATATCTCCTAGTTTTCATAGATACTTATGCAGGTTGGGTTGAAGCTTTCCCTACCCGATCTGAAACTGCCATCACAGTAATTAGAAAACTACTCCAAAAAAATAATACCCCATTTTGGCGTCCCTAGAGTCCTAGGTTCTGATAATGATCTGGCTTTCACAGCCCAAATTTCCCAGAACCTTACCAAGATTTTGAACATTAATTGGAAATTACACTGTGTCTGTAGGCCACAAAGCTCTGGTCAGGTAGAACAAATGAACTGGACTTTAAAGGAAACACCAAATTGATTCTAGAAACTGGTGAAAACTGGACCAACCTACCCCCACTGGCTCTCTTAAGGATTCGATATACTTCCTACAGACAGAGATTCTCCCCGCTACGAAACCATGTTTGGGAGACCACCCCCTCCTGTACTCCCTAAGCTTAGAGAGGAATTGCAGGCTGAAATCCATAACCACTCCCTACTCACGTCTTTGCAGGTGCTCCAGAAAACCCAACAGGCACTCCATAAAACCCTCCAGGACATCACCCCTATGCCCCCTTCAGAACCTGCACACTCCTTCCAGGCCTGTGACTCAGTCCTTGTCAAAAGGTTCACCACTTCAGGACTCAGCCCTCGCTGGGAGGGACCCTACACCATTATCCTCACCACCCCCACAGCCATCAAGGTGGACGGACTCTCTACCTGGCTACATTACTCCTGGACCAAGCCTGTGACTGCAGAGTGGAAGGCCATCGTTTCTCCAGACGACCCTCTAAAGTTAAGACTCTCACACTCCTCGCATTCTTACTCCTAATCCCCCAGGCCTTACCTGTCAGGCGACCACCCCTTTCACCAACCCACTACAGATGGGAACTCACTGAAGGCACCACCAGTACCTGCCCCTAGGATAAGGTGACCAGACGTCCCGCTTTTTAACAATTTGTTCCGTGTCCCGCGGCGTTTTAAAAAAGTCCCGAGTTTTGGAAAGAATGCACAACAAGCTAGGGAACGGCGGGAGATAGACCAAATTTTTAATCAAGAACCCCCTCTCCCCCAGTCAATGGTGTCCCACTTTACCAATGTTAAAATCTGGTCACCTAGATGCCACCCCTAGCAGAAATGGTACTACCAATTAGATGAGGCTTGGATCTCTTAATATTACAAGGGGGATTATGTGCAGCCTTAGGGGAAGAATGTTGTTTTTACCCTAATAGATCTGGGAATTCATATGGGGAAGCCCTGCTTTGGTTTGTAAAAATGTAAAAGAGAAAACAGGCTTTAGAAAGTTCCGAAAGCTGGTTCCAACTATTTTCCTGGTCCCCTAAGTTAACTACTTTACTATCTAGCTTGATAGGGCCCCTGATAATTCTCCTATTATCACTATTTGGCTCTTGTACCCTCAACTGTCTCCTCCAATATATAAGGGCGCGCATAGCTTCTGTTAAACTCATGGTCTTACGTACTCAGTATCACTCTTTACAAGACATTCCAGAGACCCTGACACTGTCCCCATAGAATCAGTGATTTGAATCTCCCATAAAACCAGTGGGGAATGTTAAAGTGAGTACCTGACATTCTGCACACAGTATTGTACTTTCCGTTATTGTCCCACTAGCCCCGCTTTGTGATTTTTCCAGTTCCCCCTCGCCAACTTTATAATTTTTCATTGCCTTATTACTTCCCTATACAAGTACCAAAATGTTCTACTGCACCTTATGGCCACACTGTTCCCAGGTGTTCACTTAACCGCAGTTGCAACTACACCAGCTATTTACCTTATTTAGAATTAAGATCAGAAACTAGCTAATCCCATTGTCTGCTCTGGCTTCTGTACAGTGCTTTGCTGTTAGGAATTAGGCCAAACAGGATGTGGTTTTGTCTTTATGAACCCCTCACTATCTGTATTCGGGGTCACAGGTCTTTGAGAGACACTAGTCCTCCGTGGTCACCGGCTTTTGAATAAAGACTCCTAATTCGGCCCTCATACTTGGCACTCTTTTGTGGGTTATTTCTTCTCCCAGGTTACAACACTCAGGTTGATTTTTTTCTCCTGTCACTATCACACTCTTTAGCCCTAACAATGTCAATTTGAATTTTAGGCCAGCTGTAAGAACCTAGAAGAGGAAAAAATTTTTTTCTCCCCAATAGTTGGCTCAGCAGGATAAAATACAGACTGGATCCCCATGCTTCTTTGCCCCCTACCCCCAGAATGCTGCAGCCAACTGGTCCTGTGGTGTCTGAGCAACAGCTAGCAAGAAGTAAGCATTCTTGCCCAGTCTCCCAGATCTCTGGCATCAGGGTTCAGTGAAAGTCAGAAATGGTGAAAGTCATTTTTCTCTTTCTAAATTTAGTTTAGCAGAAGGCAATATCTGTGGAACTAGTTCCTTGGGCTTAGTGACGCTTGGTTATTTGGTAGTACTCACGGGTTTTCTTACTTTCCCCTGCGAGACTGTAAAAACAGGGCCTCTCAGTTCTCGATTTTCTGCCCACCAGAGGATTGTAGATGCATCTGGCACACAGCTGCAAGGGCTGTGCATTCAAACTTAGGGATTCGAAGGAAACACGGGTGAGCTTTTGGCTTGATAAGTCGTCATATTGTTCAAAAGGTTGAAAAACAAATGTTTGTTTTCCTGAGTTATTGAATAGCTGTTTCTAAGGCTGAGAATGAACTGTCTTGGTTAAGCCATAAAAAGGCTTATTGGCTTTAGTCACTATTGAGATCCTTGGGCTTAGCAATTTTGCTATAGATCCTTTCTCCTCCCAGACATGGTCACTGTTTTTCTTTGTCAACTGTCTATTATGTGGTTTATCTTGTTCTGTGTTTTGAGAGCTTCGTTTTGACCTATGAGAATGTTAGGTAGGTAATCTTGAGTGACTACAGGAGCAGAAGGTCACAACCCATATCAACTCCCCAGGGACTACCCTGGGCCCAACCCCTGAAGCTGAATTATTATGTTAAAACCTCCTGGTGGGGGAAGCTGGGATGGCTCAGTGGGTTGAGCGTTTGCTTAGCAGCGTTGGGGACCAAGGATCGAATCCCGCCTCAGCCCCAGCCCGGGATTGAATCCCGGCCCTGGCCTGTGCGGAACCATATGCTGGGCTGGGAGCTCCCCCAGTTCAGTTCTCTCTCTGTCTCTCTCTGTCTCTCTGTCTCTCTCTGTCTCTCTCTCTCCGTCTCTCTGTCATAAATAAATAAATAAAAATATATATATTTAAAAACCTTGGGGGGTGGGGGGGAAGGGAAGTAAGACCTCAACCAGAACTACCTGTTTTTTTGACACCTGAGCAGAATGTTAAATCTTGCCCTTGGCTTAATCTTCGCCTTAATACATGTCAATCAAATAACTTAGTCTGTGTGTCACTGGCACAGGGCTGACTCTGGGCCAGGAATAAAACTCAAACCTCAAACCCATTAGGGCCTCGTATCTCAATAAAGCTTTCTTTTACTTTTCTTCATTTTGCTGAATGGGGCCTTTACCTTTCTTGGCTTGGCCTGTTACTCTTAAAACATATTTCAATAAAACTTTACTCTGCTTTTTTATGTCCTCTGATCTGTATTTCTTTACTGTATTGATGGAAAGAACCCAGCATCATCGCAGCCTCAGAACAGTAACAAGAATACTCATCCATAAGGTGCATGTATCAGCACGCATTTGGCAGATTGAGGATTCAGTGCAGCTCTATGCACTATGAATTGTGCACAGGAATTTACCTGGGGTTTGTTAGGGCTGAAGGGTGAGATGGTGGGAGGAAGAAAAAATTAACAGGAGGACAAAACAGCAGCCCTAGGTGCCTCCCTGAAGAGAAAAGTCTGCAAGGACTTCCCACCCCACCCAGAGGCGGTTGGGATTTGGCGATTATCCACTAAACATGCCCAACCTAGATGCTACCCTGTTTCGCCGAAAATAAGACAGTGTCTTATATTAACTTTTGCTCCCAAAGATGTGCTAGATGTAATAGATGGGCCATAACCTGTCACCTCAGGGCCACCCCAACGACCCCAAAAGAAAAACACTAAATGAAGGAGCCTGCTTTGGGTGCAAAAGCCCAGACCTCTGAGTCCTGCTCCTCAGCAGGTCTTATTTTCAGGGGATGTCTTATTTTTCATGAAGAAGAATACGGTACACATTTATTGTTGAACAAAATAAAAAAGGAAGTAGTTGTCATCACAAACCAGCATAACCAGACAAACTGTGAATCCTACAGTATCAAGAATTTCTTGGGGAAGCCAGGATGGCTCAGTGGGTTAAGCACTCACTTTGTAGCACCAGGGACCGAGGATTGAATCCCAGCCCCGGCCTGTGTAGACCCATATGCTGAACTGGGGATTTCCCCTCATTCAGTTCTCTCTCTCTCTCTGTCAAAAAAAAAAAAAAAATAGAATTTGTTGTTACTACCATTATTTCCATGTACAACAATCTATGGTACATTTACTCATTTATTAAATGACAGTTATGTCATCATCTTCTGGAACATCATCATAACAATCCAAACCCTGAATTTCCTGGTGAATTTCTTGTGACTCCATTTCTTTCAGAATCAGTGGACCAAATCTCTCATGTTTAGCAATAGCACTGTCCTTAAATGAGTACTTCTTATCAAGGTAGCCTGCTCATAGTGCATTTGCAATGAAACTGTCAGTGATTTTCTCCCATGAATTCTTCACCCAAGTCACAACATCTTGCAGTTTAAGTTTCACAAAGTTTCCACGCTGATTTCTCTCCATTCTATTTTGAACGTAGTCATTAATTTCCATGCGCAAATTGTCCTTGAATGGCTTGTTTATTGCAATATCAAGAGTCTGGAGATAGGCCATCATTCCTGCGGGAATCATTATTTGATATGTTTTTCTTTCGTGAAGAAATGTCTTCATGTCTTTAGCGTGGTGAATGCTGGCTGCATCCCAGACTAGCAGACCTCTTTGGCTCCCTCGCATAACAAGCGGCAGCATTAAATCGACCCACTTCCTTATAACTGCTTGTGTGGCCCAGGCTTTTTCAGTTTAAAGAGTATGTAAAAATACCCAAAACACGTTAAATCTTTTCCTTCTTGCCCTTAGAAATGATTAAAGGTGGGATTTTAGTGCCATCCAGACAAATTGCCAAAATACAGGAAACACATGCACTTTCGTAAGCAGTGGAGGGAATGTACACTGAGGAGGCACCCCGCTATTCAATTGTTGTTTGAGATGATTGGCCCATAAACACTGCAGTTTCATCCATAGCAATCATGTTGGAAAGATTGTATTTAGAGAAGTCAGCATCATCAATAAAGGACTTGCATGCAAGTGCTCTCTTAATAACTTGAGCATCTTCCAGCCTAAACAATGTTGTGGATCTTCTTAAAGACAGTTCACTTCGCTGAAGGAAATTATCCAGCCATTGTTGTGATGCTTTGAAGTCTTCGGGGGCTATGTCAAACTGTGGTGCCATTGTAAGGGCAAATTCTTGAATCTGAGCCCTATTCACAACCAAAGCCTTTGCTCTCCTGTCAACAACCCATTCACAGATCCGGTCTTCCAGCTTGGAAAATAATGGTTGCCGACCTGATCCACACTTGCGCTTTTTAGCATTTCCCTTGTCCACTTGTTCAATGAGGTTACCATACTCTGCTCGCCATTTTCAGACCAATCGGATACTCAACATCTTCTCTTTGCAGAAAGCAGTAAGATTTTGGCCCCAAGAGTCTTCCACGAATTCTTTCTTGTACTCCATGGAGTAGCTTTTTCTTTTTTGCACTCATGTCTAGGGATAAAAAAAAAATGGCACTGGGGTATCAGGGTGGGGGG
>PVKE010041685.1:0-14058 GCA_004027555.1 Craseonycteris thonglongyai | reverse complement strand
CAGGATTGGTGGAGGATTCGCGGGCTCTAGCGGGCAGTCCAAGCAAGGGAGGGGTGGGCTATGCGTGGGAGATACTATTGAGTAACAAGTTATCTTTAACTTCAGGCCAGACTGCAAGGCTATCTCTCAGGATGAAGTCGATTCTCAAAATGGAGTTATTTTTGTTTTTAGCCAGATTGGTCCGAGTTGGTCCCTGACAAAAATAGGTATAAGAAGAAATTTTAAAAACTGGAATAAATCAAAGAGCATTAAAGAATCTGAGGGGAAGCCGGGGTGGCTCAGTGGGTTAAGCACTCACTTTGCAGCGCCGGGGACTGAGGATCGAATCCCAGCCCCGGCTGTGCGGAACCATATGCTGAACTGGGAGCTCCCCCAGTTCAGTTCTCTCTCTGCCTCTGTCTCTGTATCTCTCTCTTTCTCTGTCAAAAAGCAATAAAAATAAATAAATAAATATTAAAGAATCTGAAAAGGTAATTAAAGATATTCCCTCTACCACAGAAAGAACAAAGGAAGGAAGGAAAGAAGGAAGGATGGAAGGAAGGAAGGAAGGAAGGAAGGAAGGAAAGGACGGACAAGCCCAGCCCAAATAGTTTTGTATGTGAGTTATACCAAACTTTCAATGAATTATTAATATATATATATATATATATATATATATATATATATATATCCTCATCTCTTAAAACATAGCTACAGCCAACAGAAGTCACTAAAACAATATGACTCACAGTTGCACGGAGTTGCAGACACAGTTTTCTGCCTGAGTTGGGCTGCAGGATGAGCCTCATTGTGGCCCAGAGTCTCTGGCCAGTCTTTTTGGTCAAGCAGGACTAGAAACTATGCTCAGCAGTTAGGTTTCACTGTCAACTTGCTTCCCTGTCCAGGTGGGACCATAGAATGAGCTTTGAATTTTTTATGGTCTATTGGCTGAGGTCCTAAAACAAGCAGAACTGCTGACCAAGCTCCCTGGCCAGGTGGGGCCATCAGCTTGACTGCCAATGGGGAAAGCCTTCTAGGTGTGGAGCTGTGTTATATTGGAAGAGGGGAGAATGCTGTCCAAATGAAAGCCCTCTGATTGCCTCTCAGTTCTTAGTCTCTACAGTTCATGGAGATGCTTCAGTCTCACCCCTGGGGTCCAGGATTTTCCCAAGGTGTCTTGCCTGTAAATAGTTACTTGGTCTTTCTATGAGGGAGACAGAAGTCAGGGATCACCTACTATTCTGATTAAGTTCGATGTTTTGTTCATTTAAGGAGAATGTCAGCAAACTGAAGAAAATACCAATAGCTAGTCATATCTACAGACAAATTATACAACTATATTGCTTTGTGTGATGGGCATGGAAATTACCTTATATACATTATATTCCCCCCAATCAATTGTGAAATTCTAGACAAGTGCAATAACCAACTGATGGCATTTCATTGCAAAGAAGAGTAACATACAGCTAACATATATGAATAAAAAGATTGGTTCATTATACTCATTCCACTTATCCCGATACCATCCATTTTCCATGGAGTAAAATCCAGGAAAATAAAATAGAAAAGAGCATTGAGAGGTTAGTTAGGTTTTGTTCCCAGAAAGACTGGAGGCTGCAGTGAGGTCAGCAGTCCTGTATGAGATCCCTGGCATGACAACCCAGTCGACTATGCTGCAGGCTGACCCTGCTCACATTCCAGAAATGTTAAACCACTAAAACACATCCATCACCTTCTACAAAATGGCTTCTGGGGGCCAGGGGGTGCTTAAATGCCACTGTTGATTTCATTTTTATCCTAGCCTGAATCATTCGAGTTTTTAGGGTGGAAAGAAAGTTTTCTAACAGGCCATTTCATAAGAAATATGTCCCTTTCCTGTATCCAGAAAAAAAGGGAAGCATGTAGTGCTTAGATTAAGTATCAGACCACATCCTGTGCCACGTGGAGAGGTATGGAGTAATGCCTGATCGCTGGCACCAACTGGTATTTCTTTGGAAAAGAGTCTTATTCATTTGTTCTTTTTCAGGAGCAATTACTTTCAAAATTTAATGAAGCTAATCCTTTAAGAAAGAAGGCCAAAATAAATCTATCCTGCCAGGCAGACAAAAATGAATTACTCAAACCACCCCCCTCTACACATACAAAGACACACACACACACACACACACACACACACACACACACACACACACACACACACACGACCAGGGAAGGCTATAACAGAGCATGCTCCTGGCACAACCCCCAAGCCACACAGCACAGAGGATACTGGAAGGCAATGAGGTTTGGGCTGCCAAACCACATCTCAAGATTTTCTAGTTTATTCTCCAGTTCGTTTTGCCTTTCAGGTGGAGGCCAAGGGAAGAGTGATCAGTTGCACAGTGTTTCGAGCAAGGAGCACCCTGCCAGGACAAACCAACTCTACTCCTCACCTGGGTAGAAGAAACCTTTTTCCCTAATGCTTGTAGGGAGTTTGTGTTTCCTTGTAAAAACAAGAGGCACAAATTAGGAAATCCTGATAAAAAGAATTCAATGTCGATCTTAGGACCATCAAATATTGATTTTGTTCTCATTTCCTCAGATTTGTTTTCGTAAAGATCAATACAATTTTTACATACATCATAAAATCCATAGGATTGTATAGCAGGAAGAAGTCCAAATCAGGACATTTTATAAATAAAGAAGCTGCAGAAAAGCTCATAAAAATTTCATGTTTAGATGAGCTGGGTGGAAGGGGTAGGGCAGGGAGAGCCAGGACTTAAACCCATGTGTTCTGATCACCGATTCACAATTTTTTCACTCTACTATATTACTTTTCTAATAATGAGGCACACACATGTTTTTAAAGATACACTTTTGAGGAAATCCTTTTAAGGTCATAATGTTTTAATTTACAGCCAAGTAATTTTGCTGAACAATTAGAACAGATCTGTGTCTCCCTATAAAACCATCAATGGTGTTTATAGCTTTACTTAAACACAATAGGAATAAATGATAATTAACAAAGCAGAATTTCTTGCCTTCGATTTGTACTGTACAAGTCAATTTTTTTATTTATTTAGAGAAAAATCACCTTAAAACTTATTAACATTTAGAAACATAAGAAAGAAGAAAATTCATTTTCTTAAATGGTGAATGTAATATGTTACAGAGAAAGTAGAAAGGATCTAAGACCTAATAAATGTGAACTATATCTGTCCAGAACGCTTCTATCTAAGTTAAACATCATTTTACATCTTCATTTGTCAGACTGCAATCACAATCCACAACGCCACTGTAAATGCTTTTTCTAACTACTCCATTCATCAAGCATTGCCACTATTTTGTTTATTAATTTGTGATAGATTTTAAAAGGGAGGGGCATAAAGTGCCTGCATCTATAAATGAAGCATTGGCCTTCTACTATCTTCCACTTCAAATTCATCCATTAGTACACTTATCAAACCTAACGTCAGTGCCAAGATCATAATCAGATAAAACTAAAAGCAATGGCCTGCAGCTAGAAAGGAAAGCAGCAGCAACAGATTCTTTCACTTAGAGGGTGAGTCCTTGAATTTGGCTACAATCCTGGATGCTTGGACTAGCTAACTTATATTATCAACTAGGGTCTGAATTAAAAGAAAATTCCTATCTCACTTAGATAGCTATCTATTCAACAATGAAAGCTATTGGAAATTGTTTCCTATCTTATATTCCTTCTACTGAGTCATAATCAGTTCATCAACTGACATCCTTCACAATGGCTTAAAAGGATGCACTATTTTCTTCAAAAGAAATGTTTTGACATACCAGTTTATATGCAATTCTTGGTTGTGAACAACTGTCTTATTTAAAGACTGTCTTATTTCCTCTTATAAAGAGCTCACAGAATTGTAAGGACCCCTTAAGGCCATCAGTACGCCAACTACACCACCCAAAAGCTGAGAAAAATTGAGCTAAACACCTTGTCTGTTGTTCAGTTCCCAACATTTTATTACTTTTTCCCATTCTCATTATCAACCATAATAATTTATGGTCATCCGGTAGTTATATACTATAATAAAAGTTTTACTACCCTACAAAACTATGTACTCAAGCAACACCAACTCTTACCCAAATGGTCCACTATTGAAATATTTAAAAATAAAATTTTAAGTCAAGAAAATATTTGGATGTCTTCTTACATTAATTGTAAATACATGTAATTCATTTATTGATTGATTCAACCACCATTTTATGAGTACCAGGCACTGTTCTAGCAGTTAGCAACCTCATTGCTATGACCAAGAAGGCATATCACTGAGATGTTAGGCAACTTTATAAGTCAATTTGTATTATTTCAACTAATGACACAGACCACGTAGAAATAAATTAGCAATGCAACAGAAAGTGATGTTTCATGGCTGTGGAAGACGAGGTAACCTTGTCTTGGGTGGATTGTGAAGGTCTTTCAGAAAAATAATGTTTGAGCCCAGACATGAATGGCAAGATGCAGGCAGAACAAGCACTTCAACAGAGGCAGCAGGGCTGACAAGGTTTGACTTATGTGATGGCAACATGCCCTCTTCTCCAAGCTCTTCAAATGGCTGAACACACGGCAAACTCAATTCCTCCAGGTTGGCTTTCTGGAAAAAGTCTGATGTAGATGAAATGTGTCCTGGGAATCTGGAGTCCTTCCACCCTTCCTTTCTTTCCTCTCTATCCTTTATCAATTCCTAAGATTGTGTCCCCAAATTACTTATCATCTATCAATTTCTACCACCAAGCAAGCCCTGCATTTCTACCACCCAGCGAGTCCTACATGTAAGTTACACTTATAATATAGTACTTTTCAAAGTATCATACTGAAAACTCCACTGTCAGAGGGCATGAACCCATGAACTTATGGGGCCCTGCATGTGCTTGATCTGTGCAGTATAGGTCAGGTCCTCCAGAAATGTATAGTCTAAACAGGAAGATTCAATTTACAAATAACTGTCAGAGGTTCCACAAGATGTGCATTAATCATGTGGTAGAGATTAACCAGAGTTAAGTCACATTAATAGGGTTTCCTAAAAAAGGAGACATCACCACAGGCAGACAATGGCTGCATTAACCTGGACACATTATTTTGACCATGTGTTTTTCAGTTTTGTCTTCCTTCCTTGAAGATGAGGATCACATCTAATAATTCTGTATAATTTTAAGCCCCTTTTAGAGTTTTCAACGTCATGGATGCTCTTTTTTTTTTTTTTTTTTTTAATTTATTTATTTTTGACAGAGAGGGAGAGAGAGAGAGAGAGATACAGATACAGAGAGAGAACTGAACTGGGGGAGCTCCCAGTTCACCATATGGTTCTGCACAGGCGGGGACTGGGATTCGATCCGCGGTCCCTGGCGCTTCAAAGTGAGAGCCTAACCCACTGAGTCATCCTGGCTTCCCTATGGATGCTCTTATTCCTTATTAAATAAATAATTTTGAGTAAAACCTTAAGTTGTTGTTAGAACAAGTTATACAAGAACTTCATCAGTTTCACATAAGAGCCATATTTAATTTTAAACAGTAATGAACAAGGTATGACGGAATTAGGGCATAATGTATTCACACTAGCAGCTCTTTACAAAGTAATCTGTTATAATTAGCTTATTGATCTGTATAGAAATTCTTTGTCATTATCACTCATTTTACAGAGGGGTGGTGAAGCCTAGAGAACTCCTGTGACTGTCCAAGATAAAGGCAGACAGGGGCCTTCTTGTTCTAAATTTGTTCATTTCATGGTATTGAACCATGATATTGCAACTTATCTTTTTAGGTACAATATATGCTGAGTAAATATAACATCAGATAACTATAAAAGGCAATTGTTAAGACTGAATAGGGGAAATTGCAGTATAATATGGAACCAAGAAGAATTGGGATGAAACCACATAGGCACAGGGTTACAGCCACGAAATCTAGCAGACAGCACAGTGTGTGTCTGCTTATAACATAGCCAGAAGAAGCAGCTTTTATAATTTTCCAAACTCACTTCAAAGTTTCACTGAAATTCTCAACTGCGTGAATTGAAAAGTTACCAAACATTGCTACAGAGAGCAGTGTGACCACTGGCAAGACATTTAACTGCCTCCAAAGAGTTTCATTATGGAATGAGGGAGATGGATAGACCCATCACTGAATTCAATTTTAGCTCCATAACTGTATGATCAATTAGCACAACTGAATGCAAGAATGTTTTCTTTGAAAAGAAAGGTAGGAAATAGGTGGCAACTGTATCTTTTAAATGCATTAAATGTACTGGACGTCAATAAATGGATGAGTCATAAATGTTATACTTACGGATGCTGGGAATACGCATGATCTACTTTTCCTTTGTGTTTTTGTTTTTATCTTCTTCATATTTTTCTTTATTTTCTATATTTTAATAATATGCGTTTATTACTTTTATAACACAAAATATCTTTTAAAAATTAAAGCTTTGTTCATGAGTATGTGTGGTAAGACCCTCAAGATTACCTGTTCTTGGTACCAGATGCCCAGAGTTTCCGAAGGGCTCATTTCTTCCAGAAATGCTATTTGCCTCAAGTCCAACTTCCACTCTGGCCTTTGAGATGAGCTCACTGCTTTCAGTATTTCTAAGCTATTTCTACTGAAATAAATATAGTTAACCAGCATCCATGGGGATTAGTAGATGCCAGATAAATGTAAGTAGACTCTCCACTAACCAGAACTCAAGCAACCACCAGTCTCAAGCAACCTGCAAGTTTGCAATACACATGGTAGTATACTATTTACATGAAGAACATTAAGTGGAGCTATAAAAAGCAGTTGATTGGGAAGTGAGTTAAGGACAAGAACGTTGACTATGTAGTCTATTCCCCCTGGAAGAAGTCAAGGTCTATGGATCTTAACTGCCCAGGTGCAAACCACACACTCCAAGCTGAGCATTTAAACTTGTTTCAAAGAGCCTGGTCAGAAACTGAGCTTTGAAAGAGCCTTTGATGAAATTTGGCTTGGCTTCCTCAGGCAGGTCTAAGAGAGTGGCATCTGGGGCTGTTTACACAGAGTGGGATAAGGAGCTATTTACATTTCAAATACATATTTGCTTTTGAAAGAATCAACTTCAGATGGTTTGGAGGTTTTATTTCGAGGCCCAGTCAAAAGAGCACTACCATTCTCCAGTTTTATTGTCACAAGGCAGTGATGTTTCCCTTGGCATCTGGTATCCAAGGGTCACCCAAGGAGTCAAATATCATGCAAGGGACAGTTGTTCACAACCAAGAATTGTCCACCCAAATGCCTGTGGCCTAAATTAAATAAACCAGTTAAGACAGATACAGTCAGACGTCCTCAAACTTTTTAAACAGGGGGCCAGGCCAGTTCACTGTCCCTCAGACAGTTGGAGGGCCAGACTGCGGGCCCTGGACGAGTCGGCTGCTAAGCAGGACAGGCAGCGGCGGCAAAAACACCCGGTGGGCCGGATAAATGTTTTCGGCGGGCCATAGTTTGAGGACCCCTGCTAGACTCTCAGTTGACCAGTACCTATAGAGATTGGTAGATACTGAATAAACATAAGTAGATGCTCAGTTAACCAGCACCCATGCCAGATAAATGTAGCATTATTTCTTCAAATTTTTTGCTGGTTGCTTGAGAGCACTAGTCTCTTGAGTTTCTGTTAATGGAGAGTTACTATCCTTATTATTGCACTTATACGAGATAGCTAGACTAGTTAAATTTATAAAGAAAGTAGCATGGTGGTTGCCAGGGCATGGGAATAAAGAAGAATCGGGAGGTTTTAATTTAATGGATACAGACTTTCAGTTTTGCAAGATGAAATGAATTCTGGAGATGAACAAAAATGATGGTTGCACAAGAATTTGAAGGTATTTAATACCACTGAGCTGTATACTTAGAAACGGTTAATGTGGTAAATTTATGCTACGTGTATTTTACCACAATTAAAGATAATTTTTAAAAATGTAATGGTGCCTCTAATTGAGATATGCTGAATCCCAGCCCAATTCTGAATCTGCCAAATTGAATATCAGAGCCAAAGTACAGGCTCCATTCTCTTGATCACTTAGCACTAACCAGGGGGTAGAGTTCTAACACTTAGAGGTCATACAAGGCCCAGTGCCAAATAGGCTAAAGTCCTGTTAAATATAAACCATAACTAGCTAGTACAATTCAAATCCTTGTGAGCTATATGAAGAGACTTCATTCCTTTTGGTCTAAGAACTCAGAGAACACCTAATTTGGTTCCAAATGTGATTGTGTATATAAAAGATCTTTTTAAATTGTAAAATAAAATTTAGATAAGGTATCATACTGCTTATTCAATACAGATCCTCCATTCTGTTCCTTCAAATTAAGATATTATACACAAGCAGAATTGGAAGGGCTTTATCAGGGCTAAGTTTCTCAGAACACAATAGTTACTATACATTAGGGAGGGAAAATGTGCATTAATTTTACATGATAGCATGTACTATCTAGTGTTTAGACTTACAAATCAGTAAGAAAAATATGACACACCAATGGGAAAATGGGAAGGGACTCTAACAAGCAATTTCCTAAAGACATACCAAGGAGAATACAAATGTATGGAAAAGTGTTCAATTACACTAGTAATTCAAAAAGTGCTAATTAAATAATTGAGATATATAGGCTTATGGGCAAGATTAGAAATTATATGACTAGACTAGTGACCCTCCTCTTGCCTTCCTCCACATAAAAACAGGAAAATAAACTATTTCACTAATAAAAATCCTTGCTAGAACCATCCTCTCACAGATTGCCTTTGCATATACAAAGAAAGACATGGAAGGAGGGAGGAGGGGGGAGGGGGGAGGGACATTTGTGTGGGGACGGGGGAGTGGGCACCAGATGTATTGGGTTGGAGGGGGACCTGATTCTGGGAGCTAGGCACATAATGCGATGCATAGGTGATGTGATGTGGAGTTGTCCATTGGGAAACTGATTGTTACCAACCAATGTCACCCCATTAAATTTAACAATAAAATATAACAATATTAAAAAAAAAAAGAAAGAAAGAAAGACATGGAAAGAAAATTAGATCCTTTCCTTTTCTTGCAGTCTCTAAGGTGCATGATTTGGAAACTGAAATAATAAGAATATTATCCACTATAGAAAGAGAGAAACAGCTTGCTAATTATAAGAAAATAATTTCATCTTCTTCAGGAGTTGAGACTATCCAGTGCCTGAGAATTAAAGCTTGACCTTGGGAAATACAAGAGTACTTGCTGGGTTTCATGAGAATAAAGGTAGCAAACTAGGCCTGCAGCTCACTTACCATGTACCACAAAGAACCCCCAGGAGAGAGATAGGGACCCTCACCTACTCTGGACCCACTGGAGACTCGTGTTCCAAACTCTCTCAGGAAGAAAGGGCTTAACTTTTTTTACATGTCCTTTGCACTTTGGAGAAAATCCATTACTGAATACACTATTGTTCTTTCCCCTTCCTCTGTTTAAATTCCTTTTTTTTTTTTTTTTCTTTAATTGCCTGAGCCTTTTAATAAAGAAAATTGAAGAAGTCTAAACAATTGGTTTAGTGATTTAGGGGACACCGAGGCAGAATGTACCTGAAAAGTCTCCCTGAAACCTATGGCATAGAAATGGAGGCCAGCAACCTGTTAAGGGGATCGTGGCCAAAAGGTCCAAACAAAGGCCAAAAGTAGGGAGGCCTCACCTATATTGCAAATCTCCTATTGGCACAAACTAAATCTTCTCTTTTGTTTCTTGTTCAGCATTAGACTCAATGCCTTATTCGTAAGCAATGCTCAGTTCTTCCTTGGGTCCACATTGGTGGTTACTATTAAATAACACAAAAAGTGACTCTTGTTTTCCTCCAGATGTTTCCCTTATAACTAGGAGTTTAGTAAATCATTTTATTACCTAAAATATCTCAGTGATGGGTTGGTTACAAACGGCCCTAGGGACAGAAGTGGGAAAGTACCCTCAGACAAAAACATCTCATCTCCATTTCTTCTGGGTTGAATTTCATGGGGCCCAGTTTTAGCCAGGACACCTTACATCACTTATGGATTGTAAGGCTGTGTTTTATTAGGAGACGGCTAGGAATTTATGTCAATCTGGATTCTGGTCAGGTCTTAGAAGCCAAGTGCTGACAGTGGGTGAGACACTTGATGCCCTGCTCTTCTGAAATGAAAGAAAACAGCTGTGTTTGTAGAACACAGGTGGACATCATTAACATAATAGCCAGAAATTCACTGGATAAAAAGTAATTTCTCTCCCTTCACAGGAGGCAGTCTGTCAGGGAATGCTCTTAAAATTAGGGCCTAGAAATTTGGAGAAATTGCAAAATACTATTGCCTCCCTAGAGTCCACAAGACTTTTTAACAATGACACATACATCTAGTGGCTTCAATGCCATTTTGTTTTGAGAAGTGGAATTCCCTGATGTAATATTTTCCTTTATTTAAAATGTTAGCCATTTGTCAAGATCACTGTCTCTGCACCAGATGTCTCGAACTACCTTCAGGAGGGATCATATCTCAGGCCAGGAGGGCATCCTTCAACTACTCAAGAGAGAAAAACAGACACACATTCCAATGCTGTTCATCAGAATAACTCAAGGCATGCTAAGAATCTTCCATGACATCTATTACAACCACTCCATTGTCGCCTAATAAATGTTTTTCCTCTGGCCCCCCTATGAGATGAGCCGTTCTCCCTCAAAAGCCATTATTACAACAGAGAAAAGATTGGGGAGTATTCCTAAATCAACAGACAGGACTGCTCTGCAGGACTTTGCATCCCACTGACCCTGTCACCTATTCGTTCCTACTCTTGGATATGTCTCAAAAAATATGTCCTTTGTTAATGCCACCTCCCTGGCCTGGAATACTGGAATAGCCTTTGAAAAATCCCACATTCATTCCAAATCAACCCTTCTATACACTCCAAATCAACTCATGTACCATATTTGCCTTTATTTAAAAAAAAAAAAATTCATTTTCACACTGCCAACTCAATAAGTAATTTTAACTGATTAATTAAATAAAAATAATCCCATTGCTTATAAAGTTCAAGTGCATCACTGCAATGTCCAGTCCAGTCCCATTCTTCCTATCCTATATGCCTGAACACAAGATAGTAGGGTTGGATCATTAGACAGAACTCACCTCTGTGCAAACAGGCAACATTTGTCCTGGACAGCCTGAACTTGGATTGTATCTCTTTAGGTATTGATGGGCTATCAGGACCTCAGTAAATGGGAAGGTTTTCAATAAGCCTCGCCTTATGTTAAAACGAGGGGTGCGTGGAAAGTGGCATAAGTAGGACTGTGAGCAACCTGGGAACGGACATGGGGCTTCAGACTTGAATCACAGAGAGAGTGATATACAGGGACAGGTTGAGCCAAATGACAGGTGAGCCCTTACAGGTAGCTTCAGGACACACCTACAGAATTTAACCTCGAGTTGGCTCATCTAAGGGAACCTATAGTGGGAAGGGGTGTTGTGCCATAGGTATCCCAACAGAAGCCAGTGAACCAGGAATGAAAAAAGTGTTTGCTTAGAGGTAGAAGAGATTCTTCACCCATCCCTTAGCCTTTTGTGTTTCTCAGCAAGCTCGGCAAGACAGCTGAGTTCTACATGTGCTACCAAGCACTCAAGGCTCTAGAAGATTTACCTCTAGTGCCGGGACTAGGTAAGAAGCACTAGACTGGTGTACAGTATTTCATTTTGCATTTCCAAGGAGGGAGCTATGGCATGACCAACTTCATATTTTTTCAATATGGCTATAGCCAGTCATCCACTAGCAAGGGCTATTAAGCAGGTTCAAATCTAAGCACACATGAGAAAAAGCCTTCCCCAGGAGCACGTTTAGAAGCATAATAATTCCACACAAAGAGATAATGGAAACAATCACTAGGGCACAGGACCAAAACAGGTATGTACAAGAGAAAGCAGTAGGGCTGCCACCACTGCAAATTCCTGAACTTTGAAAGAAGGTAGCAATGTCTCCAGGACCACTTTCCAAATTCATTCACTGTGGTTTCTAGACAACTGGCATTGACTGGCATCCTAGAGAAAGTAAAACCAAGTTTGAATGGTTGGTTGCTTGGTTTTGTTTTTTTGTTTTGTCTGCTTTTCTTGCATCTGATACAAATGAGTTCCCTCTATAACATTTGGCAACATTATTTACTAGGTCCTGGGAATACAATTTTACCTGGATTACTTGCTAAAGTTGTTGGGTGTAGGACCAGTACTATGAGGTTTTACTGAATCATTGGATTGTTTCTGAAAGAGGTTTGCCAGAGAGTTGGTATCAGAGAATCTGAAGTGCTGAACCAGCTGTTACTCACTCATTTGAATGACACATAAAGTCTAGAGGTCTATACAAAGGCTATGAACTTCTAACTGAGATTGAGTAGAATGAGAAATGGAGAAACTGATTTCTTTATGCTTTTATCTCACAAAGGCAAAAGAATCTTATTTTTGGCCCTAAATTTTCTTGATGTGGGTCTTTAATTTCTCTCAGGGAACTTTGTAAGTGCAGAAGTCTAAATTTGGATTTTGAACATCTCTATATTGTTGTGGAAAGAACAAAATTAATAGCTGCCTCAGAAGCAAAGGATTTATGCTGGGTTTTATTAATGAATTTACTTAATAGTCCCATTTAATCCCACTGAAACCTCTACAGACAATGACGGATCACATGGCTAGATGTAAATTTGAATGGGAATTAGAAGAAGAAATTATTTTCACCCTTGGACACAAAGTTGTCTTTGTGTTTATATAGTTAACATATGTTTTAACCCACTTCTATACCTTCAGGGTAAAAATTTATATTGCCCACCAGAGGTCCCAGAATGAGACCTAGAGGTGTAGTGATTGGTATTGGGGGGGTGGCTTTGTGAAGGTGGGAGCAGATCTGCTCTGAAAAATAGACTATCTCACTCCAAGGGAATAACTATGTCCCAAATGACCTTGATCTTAGTGCTTACATCCAGTGATCAAGAGAGCACAAAGAAGTAAAAAATTAGGAGGAACATTTCCTCCACACTCCTTTTGCTTCCTTCCAGGTAGAGGGAGCACCACTGGAGTTACACTTTTGACCTCTTGCTGCCACTCCTCACTCTAAGTAGGTGAGATGTAGTGATCTATGTCAGGGGTGGCCAACAAGTCGATCGCGGTCGACCGGTGGATCACGAGGCCAATTTTGGTCGATTGTCGATCGCTCACAATGTCTGGGGTGGAATTCATGAGGCCAATTTTGGTCGATCGTCGATCGCTCGCAATGTCTGGGGTGGAATTCCATGTACCATGGACTTTGAAGAGATTGTAGAAGACAAAACTTTATAGCAATAGTTTAATGCATTCTGGGAATTTGCCAAGGTTATAAATTCCTAGAATTCTGACAGCCTGACACTGTGATCTCCACCCACCCAGACAATACATTTTGACTTATGTGTTACACTTGTCACTGGACGCAACGCGTGGACGCAACAGTTACGACTCAACTCATCGAAGAACACAGTCAGTTAGCTTGAATATTTGGTAGTGTCATATGGTAGCTTCTTTTCTTTTGTATTAACAGTATTATTATCAATCAATGTTATTTATCCTCGGTGACCACGTTGAGTTTCAATTTTTCTTCTGTTTAAAATGGAAGTACCTTTTCTTTGTTTTAAATTAAATTGCTTTTCTTACCTATCTATTTACTTGATACGTGAGCATTCTCGGCAACAGATCTCTAAACTGCAGTCATTACACTGAGAGAAAAATAAGGGACAGTATTACAAATATATTAGGAATAACAATAATTCTATTTAAATTAAGAAGTCAGTATTATAAACCGTAATAAATATATTGTAATTTTAACATACTTCTTGTAAATTTGAATATATCTATATTAGATTTTAATATACTTGTATAGTTGTCCCCGATCGTAATATGCAGTATTGTTATTATTTCTCTCAATGTAATGGAGATAATTGCCGCAGTTCATGAGTTTTTGAATTTTCTAGGAAAATATTTAATTCAATATTTATTCTTTAAATTGTCATATTTCTTTGCATTCTAGTATACCCATGAACATGAGTAGTAAACCGAAAAAATTGAAAACTTATCACTT
>PVKE010041684.1:0-13990 GCA_004027555.1 Craseonycteris thonglongyai | reverse complement strand
AATACAGTATCATCCAGCAGTTTATGTACACAGCGTGTTGCCTCAGTGTGCATAGACATAAAAATCTATACCGGTATTTCTTTTTTTTTAAAGATTTATTTTTATTGTTTATGACAGAGAGAAAGAGAGAGAGATACATATAGAGACAGAGACAGAGAGAAGGGGGAGGGCCCAGAACAGTCTCCATAGTTGCACATCATCAGCTTTTCCACATAGTTTCAGTCCACAGGTGGGCGGGGCTGCACAGGGCAGGAACTGGGCCGGGGTCTCACCCCGGTGAGAACTGAACTGGGGGCGCTCCCCTGTTCAGCACATGGGTCCGCACGGGCCGGGGCCGGGATTCGATCCTCAGTCCCTGGGGCTGCAAAGTGAGCACTTAACCCACTGAGCCATCCCGGCTTCCCCCAAATCTATATTTCTAATTGCCACAAAGAATCACAAACCCTAGAAAGAGAAATTATAATAGGAATCACTTTACAAAGCCAACAATTGTGGCTCAATTCAGTGAGACTGTATTTTAGCCGGTAGGTTGGCTTGAAGGGATGCATGTTGGGAGCTGGTTCAGAGTCTGAACGGAAAGGTTTCCAGGGGCCTTGATGGCAAAGCCTCCGTTCCCTGGGCCTAATGGGGGGGACCGGCCTGGGGCCTTGATGGCAAAGCCTGGGGCCCCCCTTTCATCTCCCTCAGGGGGTAACTGGGTGGTTAGTTATAGAAAAATGTGCACATGTACAGGCGGCAAACGCCAATAGATTAATGGCCCGTGATCTGCACATCAAAGCCTTTACTGGAGGGGGCTGCTATCGCCTGTAAAAGTCTGTCCACACTGCTTTGCTCTGCTAATGCCTGTTCCTGGTAAGGGTAAACCTTTGCCGTATGAGATCAGCAATCAAGCTCTCCGGGGCTGCTCCCACCGAGGACAGTCAGCTGGCCATTTGGTCCATCAATCAATTCCCACCGCTGGACCTCGGGGACTTGGTTCAGCCAGGCTGGTTCCTGGCAACGGATGTGTATATTAACCATCTTCAAGTTACGTTGTAAATGCTTTTATATGAAGGCATAGAAAATAACATTTTAGCATTTCAGGAAAAATTTTCCTCCCATTTAAAACAAACTAGAGCCGGGTGCCAGTATTTTGCCTGCCTTGTCACTTAGTGTCACCAAGAGAGGTCGGCGTGTCTTTTGTAACTGTTCCATCATTTTCCTCAGGTTGTGTTTTATTAATCACGCCCAACCCCACCGGGCCAAGTAAGTAGAAGGAGGTTTTGCGGGCGTGGGTTCCCCACGAGCTCTCTGCTCAGCCCAGCGACCAGGCTCTGAAGGGTTGTCAAGACAGAGCCCCAATACCATCTGGGGTGAGGGTCCCGAATCTGCCAAGAGGCGACCCCCGCGGGCCCGTCCCCAGCCTCCCGGGCCTGGGGCGTCTCTATCGTCACAGAACTCCCAAACGTGGTTGTGTGGTGACCGCTCCTGACCCCCCAGCCCCGGGTGGCCCAGCCGCCGCCTAACTGTTTGTGGCTGAAGTCTGGTGAGATGCTCCAGGCCGGGAACGTGTGTGCAGGGCGCACAGTGCAGCCCGCGGCAGCCCTGCCTGGGCAAGGGGAGCTGTCTGCGCTCTGGACTACATTTATCCCGCCTTTCCTGCTGCACCGGATCCACCCGACCTTGACCTTGAAGGACGCAGCTCCTCGGGTTATGCGACTGAACGAAGCGGCAGAAAACCGTGTATGCGGACGAGCAGGGCTTTCTTCCTGCCCAGGAAGGCCCCTAACAGAACTGTCCCCTGGGGACCGCGGCTGCAGGGCTCTGAGGTGCTGGGCAGACGGACGGAAGGTGAGTTTCAGTTTGTGACAAAGCCACGTGGTCAGTGCTCCAGCCTTGTGCTCATGACACCCCCTGGGAAGCCCCGGGGCCTGGGCTGCTGGGGCCTCATCCCCGGAGATTAGGAGTTAGCCCGCCTGAGCTGCAGCCTGGATGTCAAAGTTTTAAAGCGCTTTCGTTATTTTTAAAAGGTTGATTTACTTGTATTGTTCAAGAGAACAAGAGAGAGAGAAGGGGGAGGGCCCAGAGCGGTCTCCGGAGCTGCACATCGTTAGCTGTGACGTAGTTTCATTCCTCACAGGTGGATGTGGGGCCGCGCAGGGAGGAGCGGTAGCAGGGGGTCTCCCGCGTGGGAGGCGAGAACCTTTGCCACCATCCTGGCTGTGACCAGCTGTGCTGCAGGTCAGCAGGCGGGTTTGCACGGGCCAGGTCGGGTTTGATCCCAGCACCTCCAGGCTTCAAGGCAAGCGCTGCACCTGCGGAGCTAGTGGGCACCCCCTCTTTTAGCATTTGGGTGGGCAGCCAGGCCTGGGCACCACTGATTGAAGGCGTCCCTTGCCCAGGTAGCGTGTGTCTGTCCAGATACCTCGGGGCCTTTGCTTGTCAGTCTGTAGCCCAAAGCGTGGCTCAAGGGGTCCGCCTGCTCACCTGGCCCCACGCTTGCCGATCGCAGTGTGCAAGTGCTGTGGGAGTTTTAACTGCGCTCATGGCCACAAAATCTGCCCCGAATGGCACTATGGTTTTGTCTGTGTTACACCTGGATCCACCTGTACATCTACAGCGACATCTCTGACTTCCTGCTGAGCACGTGTACTCATTGTGTCTTAGTTCCCCGGTCACGAGTGTGCAGCCCCGTACACTTTCACGCCTTGCCACTCACCACTAGCCAGAACAAGACACAACTTTCCACCCCCTGGGAGCAGCTAACGAAGCCTGTTTGCTCCAGGCTAATTGACGTGAGTAAGAGGTGAGTTCCTGTAGGATCTCACCAATGTTAGCACAAAGCGATGGCGAACAGAACCGTGCTATTTGAGGACTTGCTGTCTTAAGTCACTACTGCGGTTCCCCAAGAGTAATGTCTGCTCTGACCTCTCACCGTACACTGGCTTTGCTTGGTCTTGAACGTGACATAGATGGTGTCACACAGTGCCTTCTCTTCTCTATATGGCTTCCTTCTCTTCCATTTGTGTCTTTGAGACTCATCCATGTGGTTACAGCCATCACTGTGCTTCACTCTTTTTCATCACTGCGTGCTACACACGGAATGCTTGTGTCTCCCCGACATTCAGAGGTTGAATCCTGTGAGTCAGGAGGTGGGGCCTTTGGGAGGTAATTCAGTTGTGAGGGTGGAGCCCCCACAAATGGAATAAGTGCCTTGGTAAGGTGATGAAGAACCCGGAGCTCCCTGTCTGTCTGCCCTCTGCCAGGTGAGGACACAAACACCAGAGGACGGCTGTCCACAAACCAGGAACCGGTCCTGAGCAGACAGACACTGGATCTGCTGGAGCTTTGGTCTTGGAGTTTCATCCTCAGGAACTGTGAGGAATCAATGTCCAAGGCCCCCACTGTGTGGTATTCCAGCACAGGAGCCCAGCTAAGACACTGTCACGTTCCATTGTCCAAAACCAGCAGAACAGAATCATCCTCTCCCCACACTCCAGTTTTAGAATATTTTCATCGCCCCCAAGGTTCCCCTTGTCCATTTACAGTGAACCCTGCTCCCACTCCCAGCCACAGGCAGCCACTGATCTTTGGATTTCTATGTTTGTTTGTTTTGGGTCTTTCCTAGAAAAATTCATATGAAATACATGCACTCTTTCGTGCTTGGCTTCTTGCACTCCGTGTTGCTGCATGTATCGGGGGTCTGTTTCTTTTAGTAATCAGACAATTTCATTGCACAAATATACCGTATTTTGCTGATTTGCCTAATGGTGGACATTTAGCTGGTTTCCAGTTTGGGGGCTATTATAACTGCTGCTGCTGTGAACATTGTGCAGAAGTCTTCGTGTGGACCCACATTTTCATTTTTCTTGGGTAGACACCTAGGAGTCGACTAGCTGGGTTGTGTGATACGTTTAACTCTTAAAGAAACTCTCAAATTACTTTCCAAAGTGGCCGCACCATTTTTCATTCCTTCTGACAAGGGATGAGCGTCCCAAGTTCTCCACCTTCTTGCCCACACGGGTAGGTCTAGTCTTTTTGATCCTAGTCATTCTATTGGTATCACATTCTCTCCAGTCAGGCTGGTGCATTCCTGGATCATGCTCTGCAGCCTGGGCCCACCAGGCACGCACCTGAAGGCTAACAAGTTGGCTTTATTACTCAGGACAGCCAGGAGACACTTCCACAAGGGGCGGTGGGCGGCTCAGTGAGAAGGTGCTAGAAAGAACTAGGTCTAGGATTCGAGCTTTGGGTGGATGGTTTGGCAAGGGTGTAAAGAAGCAGGCGTTTGCTCCTGACTGGGTGCTGTCAGAAAGAGGGGCAAGTCTAGGGCTGGGTATGTCCACACACCTGTCAGGGGGGAGGTCGAGCTGAGCCAGGCTCGTCCAACCTGTGGCCCAGCACGGCTTTGAATACGGCCCAACACACGTCCGTAAACTTTCTTAAAACATTATGAGATTGTTTCCTCCCTCCCTTTCTTCCTTCTTTCCTTCCTTTCTTCCCTCCCTCCCTCCTTCCTTTTCTTTCTGTTTTTTTTTCTAGCTCGTCAGCTGTTGTGAGTGTGAGTGTATTTGATGTGTGGGGAAGCCGTGGTTAGACGCCCCTGAGCTAAACGATCGACCACTCCTTTGGGGTGTCAAGGTGATCTCAGTGAAGTCTGAGCTTAGACAAAACTAGGAAGTGGCCTCACTTGGTCTTGCATTATCTGGTCTCAGAGTAACCTCGTCTGAGGTGGCTGTTCTGCGAGGTCACATCCACCAGGGGGACCCCACGCGTGCTGGGCGGGTCAGGCCACCTCTGGGCATCAGGGGGTGTTGGTACTGTTTCCTTTCTCGCTTGGCTACCTGCTCACTGAACCCAGCGGCTAGTCAAGCCGTGCTTGTCCCGCCTCCACGTGTGTGTGTGCGTGCGTGCAATGTGTCTACAGCGGCTGCAGGACCAAAGCAATGTAGAGCTTGTTTCACATCTCAGGCAAACTACCCGGAGATAAACCTCACCTCTCCCCCGATTCCCTGCACATGTGACCGCTGTTGTATGCTGTCCGCTCTGGACTTGAGCACCCGAGCCATCCGCACGCGTCCTGCCTTCTGCCCTCCCGCGTCACCTAGCTCTTTCTTCTGCCCTATGTTGCTGCCTTCCCTCAGGACTCCCTCTCTCAACAGTCAGGGCTGTCCGGTGGCGTCGCTGTGTCTCTTTTATTGGCATTACGTAGCTCCAACAGCTCCTTGAAAAATCATCTGTGACAGACAAGTATATGAGACTGTGGTTCTCCGGTCCTTTTGGAAGCAATTCAAAGTGCCCAGAACAGGAGCAGAGTTCCACCCAGGCAATAAATAACCACGAGCCGGGGAACTGCAAGGAACACGTGGAAGCACCACTGGGGGGCGCTGGTTCCCCACCCAGGCTGCAGGGAGCACCGCCGCTGGGCTCTGCTCAGTCCTCCCTGCTCCCGAAGGTGTGACGTGGCTTCTAGTCCACGAAGAACTGTCGCCACGCTTGCCTGGGGCCTGCGACCATCTGTTCTTTCGTTTGCATCACACCCTGCTCCGGATGCCTGAGCCCACCGCTGCCTCAGCAGTGGGACCTCACTCACATCACTCCTCCGGAAGTTTATTTTGAACAAACCTGCTTTTCCCTTCTCTCTCTTTCTGTATTTATTAAAGTGGTATAGGCGTTTACAACTGAGCAAGACTGCGTTTTTCTCACGGACAGTGGTGTAAACGGGGTGGAAATTCTGGTTACGCGCAGTCTTCCCTCAACAGCATCAAACTTAAATTTTTTTTCACATATATTCCATGGGGGGACATTTCGTACTCAGTGAATATTCCTCTGGCACCTACATCTCTCAGTCCCTTGGAGTCAGGGAGGTCCATGGGACAAGTTCTAGACGTCTAAAGAGAGGGTGCAGGGCCCTCCACGTCTCCCTCCCACAGGGGCTAAAATGCTAGCTTGTCACGACCTCGATGCTGGTAGAAGACTGGAAACTCCCGGATCAAAAGCAAAGCAAACCAACAAAAGACCCGACCGGCTTATTTTTCATGGTGGCAGGAAGGGTGAATATCAGCACGTTTGTGCTGCCCAAGCCCCCGTTCCCACAAGGCAATGCAAAGGGGGCCTGGTGACACCCCTGAGCTGAGGGGCCCCTATCTCTTGCTGCCGGGTGGGGAGCGTGCCTGTCCTGCACCCTGGAGGGCGCTCGGCCTCCACCGACCTCCTTCTTGCGACCGTGCAGATGCTAAAGGGCCAGGACTGGCGCTTCGTCCCAGCAGGAGCGAGGCGGGCGTCTCTCTGCTCCTGGAGCGTGCACAGTGAGCACGGCCGGTGTGGGGCGGTGGCCCGGGGGACAACGTGCTCAGAGTCTGAGCACCAGTGAGGCCACTCTGAGCGGTCGCCATAGTTGCACGTCGTGAGTTGTGACATGGTTTCATTGCGCACAGGTGGTTGTGGGGCCACATGGGGCAGGAACCGAACCAGGGGGCCTCCCGCTTGGGAGGTGAGAACCTTCACCAGCGGCCATCCCGGCGGTGAGCAGCTGCACGCAGGTCAGCACAGGGGTTCGCACGGGCCGGGGCTGGAATTCGATCCCCAGACCTCGTGACTGAGAGTCAGGCGCTCAGCTGCCGCCCTCTCCCGCCTCCCCTAACGCTTTCTAAAGCTCACGGCTCGTCGCCTTGAACTTGGTGCCCCAACTCCTCCCCCTGCAGGGTCCCTTCTGTCGATGGCCTGGACGTCTGCACACAGCGCCCTTCCCTGATCCCCTGGGGACAAAGGAAGGTGGGGATAATAGCATCACTACACTGACTGGTGACCTCGTAGAGGGTGGGGACACGTGACCACAGCCTGCACTCAAAGCGATGGTCCTTGTCGCAGCTGCTGGGGGCCCGGTGGGAATGAGATCGCCCCGGTGCATTTCCCATCCACTCGGAGAGGCAGCTCCCCAGAGGGAGACTGAGCGGTCACCCCAAATTAGACGCCGCTGTTCTCAACCGTCAGTTAAAAACAGCCACGCTGCGCCCTCCCTGCCATCGGCCAGCGGCTGTTCTCAGCCAGCGTCCGCGACGGAGAAAGACATTTGCTAGCTCACTGCCTGTCCGAGGAGACCCGCTAGCACGGATCTGTGGTTCTCAAGCAAGCGGACGACCCCGGGCCGCGGCCGGCACCTTGTCTTGGGGTTTGCAGGGTCGTGGGGTGACCGGAGAGTGGTGAGCGAGGCGAGCGGCACAGCGGGACATACATGTCACGTGATTCTGTGAAACGGGCGATGGCACGTGGGAAAGCTGAGGGCCGAAGCTTCCATGGAGGCGGTGCTAAGCTCAAAGCCCCTGGCCACCTCCGAGACGTGCGGTCCCCGCCGAGGCCCCTTGTGTCCAGCTTCTGATGGAGGAGCTGGTGCGGTGGGGGACCTGCCTTGAAGATCAGAGCTCCCCTTTCTTCTTGCTCTGAGTGATCTCTGCTGGCGTCGTCAAGTGGGGAGCCATGGGTGCCCCACGTGCTCTGTGGGGGCTCCCTTCCCTTGCCTGTGTGGACCTCTTCCTCTTCTGGTCCTTGGCTGTCTCCTCTCCCTCCAAGCCCGGCTGGGGGACAGGCCAGGGGCCGCCGTGCCCAGAGTGGGGAGGGCACTGCTGGTCTTGGTGGCCGTTCCCGGGGCTTGGGGATCTCTTCATGTCTGGCGATCGTGGCAGGAAGCTATTTTAGGGGAAGCAGCAGTCTTGGGGATTTTAAAGTTCAGTTTCCTAGGAATAGTCTGAGGACATTTGTCTTCCAGGCAGTACCGAGAGTGAACTTTAAAAGGCCCCGCACAGAGAACGGCTTCCACAGAGCCTGGCTTTTGGTTCTCTGGGTGGGCGGGGAAGGGAGCCAGGCAGGGACCCAGATTCAACCCGCCCTAAGACTGGGAGTGACAAGCAGAGAGGAGAGGACGCAGCTCCCAGCCAAGGCTTTGGCCAGGTATGCAGCCTCGGAGGAGCATCCCCGTTGGTCTATGGCCTCCTTGTGTTCGGATCCTGAAAAGCTACAGTATGTTTAAAAGTGGGACGAACCAGAGACACAGTCACATGGACGCGAACGCTTCTGTCACCTGAAGAGTGTGTTGTGGGCAGAAGCTTCTTCTCTGCGTGGCGGTCATGCTGATTCCTGGCCGGAAGGGTAGGAGTCGTGCCCTGCGGGGACGCTCTGCTTCTGCAGCAGGTCGCGTGAGCGAGGGAGCAAAAGTCTAGCGACGCAGGACGCAGCTGATGGGGGGACCAGGGTGTTGGCGGGAGAGGACACAGGTGGGCTGGGGTCCTGCACATGCGCCCAGTGCCGTCCCACGGGCTCTGGGCTCTGAGGGTCCCGCACCCCACGTGTTCTCTGCTGCGGCTTGAAATCCTTAAAGGTTTTGAACGAGGAGCGCTTCCACGTTGTCATTTTTCAGTGGGACCCCAAAAGTTTGTGACAGGTCCTGACCCCCGGAGGAAGGTGGCGGGAGAAGGGGAGACAGAGGCAGGTGGGAGTGGAGGTGAAAGGAAAGGAGCATTTGGGATGGAAGGTAATGGCTGAGCGAGAGAAACGAGGAGAAAGACCAGAGACCAAGAGTGAGAACTCAACGATGTGTTTCCGAATCATAAAGAAAAAAATAAATAAAAGACCTCCTGGTACGTGGTTTCCAAGATACCTGCAGTCCAAGGAAGGGGTGCAAGCCGGTTCATCGTAGACCCAGGTGCTGCGGGGGTGACTGCCCTATTGTCCTGAAGTGAGATAAAGGTGAGTGTGTTTGCCTGACCCTCTCTATTTTCATTCGCAGCCGATTAGGACACCATTTTCCTCAAACCATTCCAGCATCTTGTTTCCCCCCGGCACCCCCTTCGGAAAGACTTGGTTCCTAAATCCAAGGGGGCCAGATCGCGCCTCCACCATGTTTCATTCGGGAAGCTTCCCATGTTTCAGTCTTCCCCGCAAAAGCATTTCAACTGCGTTTCCCTCTGTTCTGCAAAGGGGGTTTGGCAGTCGTCTGATGTACGCTAAGGTCGCGGGAAGGTGTGCAAGCCGCGGCCGAATGTCAGGTGCAGCCCCACGTAGTGGTGGGGCCACAAAAGGAACGTGGAGACGTTAGCGGAGGGTGAGGTGAATGTGCTAAGAGGGCTCACCTATTGCTCACACGTGCAGCCTGGAGTCCCTCTCCCGCCCTGCGCGTGCGGCTCAGGCGCCGGCGTCTCCCTGTTCACCTGGAAGCCGAGCCGGCTCCGGCCTCGGGGAGTCACTCTGCTGGTGAGTATTCAGGACACAAGAGCGGCTGCAGGGGACGCCGGGAGGGCTGTGGGTTAGGCGCTCACTTTGCAGCCCCGGGGACCGAGGATCGGATCCTGGCCCCGGCCCATGTGGACCCACATGCTGAGCTGGGGAGTGCCCCCAGTTCGGTTCTCACCGGGGTGAGACCCCGGCCCAGTTCCTGCCCTGTGCAGCCCCGCGCCCACCTGTGGAATGAAACTATGTGGAAAAACCAATGACGTGCAACTATGGAGACTGTTCTGGGCCCTCCCCCTTCTCTCTGTCTCTGTATCTCTCTCTCTCTCTGTTGAAAACAATAAAAATAAAAAATAAATCTTCAAAAGCGGCTGCAGAGATGAGTGATCTGGGCCTCTCAGGCGGGTGGAGGTGATATGCAGGGACAGGAGCCCTGCATGGAGCATGGAGCCCACAGGGCCGCGCGGCTGGCCCTTCGTGGGGTGCTCTGTGTGGCTGGCCCTCCGCGGGGTGCTCCGTGCGGCTGGCCCTCCGTGGGGTGCTCCGTGCGGCTGGCCCTCCGCGGGGTGCTCTGTGTGGCTGGCCCTCCGCGGGGTGCTCTGTGCGGCTGGCCCTCCGCGGGGTGCTCTGTGTGGCTGGCCCTCCGCGGGGTGCTCCGTGCGGCTGGCCCTCCGCGGGGTGCTCTGTGTGGCTGGCCCTCCGTGGGGTGCTCTGTGCGGCTGGCCCTCCGCGGGGTGCTCTGTGCGGCTGGCCCTCCGTGGGGTGCTCTGTGTGGCGTGGGGAGCAGTGCATGGGTCTCCAGGGTTTGCACTTTTTCTGGGGGAACGGCTCGCAGACAAGCCACGGCTGATGAGCTGCTGGAGGGAGCCCCAGCATTGCCAGGGGGAGAAGGGGCTTGCTGTGAGGTTCTTCTGGAAGGTGGGCCCTTCAGCCAGCCCTGGAAGCGGTGGTCGGCAGGATGGGAGGGACTGGAGGGAGAAGCAAAGGGTGGATGATGGCGTGCACGGCGGATGAGGATAGAGCGAGTTCCCTGGGGTCGTGGGGGCACTGAGGTGGGGCGGACGGCGGGTAGGGTCAGGGTCTCCACTGTCCAGAGTGATCTCGCGGGGGGCCGGGGTCCCCACAGCAGCTTCTGTGTTCTGCTTTCTAGACTAGCAACGCTCTGACGCAGGTTCAGAATCCCAAGAACAACGTGCACTGACGTCCACTGGCCTCTAGTGTCATAGGGACCCCGGGGACAGCGGAGCAATGTGGCAGCGCTGGTGAAGTTCGCGCTATGACCCGTCTGTCTTCTGTCTATCATCTATCTGTCTATCTATCTATCTATCTATCTATCTATCTATCTATCATCTATTCTCTATCATCTATCACCTGTCTATATTCTACCTATCATCTATCTGTCTGTCTATCTATCTATCTACCTACCTACCTACCTATCATCTATCTATCTATCTATCTATCTATCTATCTATCTATCTATCTAGCTAGCTAGCTAGCTAGCTACATAACTACCTATCATCTATCTGTCTATCTATCTATCTATCTATCTGTCTCTGTCTATCTATCTATCTATCTATCTATCTATCTATCTATCTATCTCTGTCTATCTATCTATCTATCTATCTACCTACCTACCTACCTATTATCTATCTATCTATCTATCATCTATCTATCTATCTATCACCTATCTTCTATCTATCATCTATCTGTCTGTCTATCTATCTATCTACTACCTACCTACCTATCATCTCTGTCTATCTATCTATCTATCTATCTATCTATCTATCTATCTATCTATCTATGTACCTACCTATCATCTATCTATCATCTATCCTCTATCATCTATCTATCACCTGTCTATCTTCTATCTATCATCTATCAATCAGCTATCATCCATCCATCTATCTATCTATCTATCTATCTATCTATTATCAATCAATCATCTGTCAATCCATCTGTCATCTATCTATCATCTATCTATCAATCATCCATCTATCATCCATCATCCATCTATCTATCAGCTATCATCTATCTATCATCCATCATCCATCTATCTATCATCCATCTATCTATCTGTCTATCTATCTATCTATCTATCTATCTATCTATCTATCTATCTATCTATCTATCTATCAATCTATCATCTATTTATCCCCTAAAACACAGGCTGGCCACCCCTCCTCTGGGCCGTGGTCACACGTGTCTCTGTGCTCCCGGCAGCCTGGCTGCACTCTGGGATGCTCAGCACAGTGACGTTGCCTGTTTACTGGTCTGTGCTCAGGGCCAAGGGCTTCATGAATGAGAGACATCTTCTCTCCTGTGACCTAATCTGCCCCTTCCCTTCACCGATGCAAACACTAGGAAAGGGATGCAGGCTTAGGTACGACAACGCTATCGCCATGCTCTGGTGTCTGCAGTTGCATTTTAGGACATAACTGTCACTGCAGAGCCTCCCAGAAGTGCAGCTGGGGTGGAGACGAGAAGCCCGGGGAGTGTGACCTCCAGAACATGCGCACCTGGGACAGTCGGTCACACTGGGATCGGAGGGAAGACCCCGCAGAACAGACCAATGGTGAGTTGTACAAAGGTGTCTAAGGGAGCTGCTCTCTCACTTTCTACACACTCATCCCCCACTCTCAGCAGTGCAGGGTCTGTGCCCCCAGCCCCCACACCCCGCCTCCCATGTCCACCCTCAGTCTGTGACAGCTGACCCTGGCCGGCAGCCAGGGCTGATTTATGAGAGCTGGACTGCGTGCTAAGGAGATCCTCTCAAGAGGGAATTTGTCATTAGAGGGAGAAGCTTTAAGTAATACTGTAAACAGCCATGCCAGTGGAGCCGCCTTCCACGTCGTATGCCCTAAACCCTGGTACGTTAAAGACAGGGCAAAGTAGCCTGTGGGTGGCGCTTAAGGGACCTTGTCACTTGCCAAAGTGCTGTTTGCGAAGATAAGAAGGGAGTGGTTCCGTTTGGTGGGGGCGATTCTGTCTCCTGAGTGGATTTTGGTCTCCCCCCAATCTGGCCCTGTGAACGTGACCACTGGTGGGAGCACTGAATGCTTCTGTGTACGCCTGTGGGTCTGCTTTGGCCGCAAGGAGGCAGATGGCTGAGAACACCAGCGTCACCAGATCATTTTCTTCCTGTAACAAGAAGCCTGTGGGAGGCGGCCCGGGGCTGGCGCCGGCGTCGTGGCGTCCAGGCCCCCAGCTCCTTCGGTCGATCGGCTCCTCCGTCCTTAGGACATTGCTTTGTCTCTAGTCTCAGGTGGGGTGGTGGCCACGTTTCGGACAGCAAGAAGGGCACAAGGCATGGCCGGATGGTCTGTCCCCTTTGCTGGGAAGACGATTGGCTGCCTGGATGTCCTGTCTTTACGGTGAGTGTTCGGTGAGATCCGTCTCCCTCTGGAAGTGAATGACAGGAGGGCGGGACCATGCTGGTGGTGTCATGTCGTGCTCAGTGCCCACCACAGGGTGCTCAGGACACGCGTGACATCGGTAAGAGGCAGCGAGGTCTGCACTGTGCCCCCGTGATCTGGAGCCAGCACACCGGACCGCAAGTCTCTCTTCCTGACTCCACTGCCGGCAGCTGAAAGCCCCCCGGCTTCGGTCTCCTCACACGTGCGAGGGCCCAGCGTGGGCACCCTGAGCTGTGATGAGACCTAGGCAAGGGGGGCAGGTGGCTCTGCAGAACGCCATCCGTGTCCCCTCTCTCACAAGCACACACACACATCAGTGTCTCCTCGGCCGATGGGACGAATCCGGACGATGGAGAGCCATTCGTTTTGTCCAGGGCTGGGTGAGACCGTGAGCCAGTGAGGGACAGCCCAGCGTCCCCTGGGGACCTCCCTGTCTCTGTGGACTCAGAGGCCGTTTTATTTCCCCGGCGTGTAGTTCAGTTGTTCAAATGAAAAGTGCACTTACGACAGGGATGGCTCGGACTCCCGTGCTCCCGGGAGGGCCGGGAGGTCACTGTCAGGAGGCCTGCAGCTCACATGGGTTTGACCCCAGGCCCACCGGTGTAGTGACCGTCCCTGCCCTGCCGGGCATCGCTCAGGGCCCGCGGGTGACGCTGTGTCCCCCACTCCACTGGCCTCCATTGCCAGCACCACGTGGAGGTGGGTGGGTGGACCCGTGGGTCTGGCTTTCTGTTGAGATGGAAAAACCACCTCAGAGCTTCTGAGAGATAGAAGCTATTGTGGCAGAAAAGAAACGTACTTTTAAAATACACAAAGTTTCCAGAACAAGGAGAGGAAACATGCCCGCAGAGGCATGGCTGAGCTGCCTTGGCTCCTGTTGCCCTAAATGTGGTGTTTTTCTCCCGAAGCCCAGCCCGCAGCCCCCTGGGCTGTGTGACATCTGCCCGGGCGAGGCCCCGCTGCTGGAGTGTGAAGTCCTGCAGGGTCCGCGAGGTCCAGAGGCGTCCTTTCTCCTCCGGAGACCCAATTATCCCCGATGCAGTTACTTTTCTGGGTCACCTTCAGCTTTCTGTCAAGCAGGGCTTCACTTTTGTTAAAACCCATTAAGGTCTCAGTGTGATGCTAAAACTTTCCACATCTTTTCTTAATCCTCGGAACCCCTTTGTGTCCAGGGCAGCTGATGGGAGGCAGAGCTGCCTGTGACAAGCCAGCATGCCCCAGCACCCCCACAACACCCCACAACAGCTCCCAGTACCCACAGTACCCCCACAATACCCCACAGTACCCCCAGCACCCCACAGTACCTCCAGTACCCCACAGCACCCCACAGTACCCCCAGCACCCCACAGTACCTCCAGCACCCCCAGCACCCCCAC
>PVKE010041683.1:0-14062 GCA_004027555.1 Craseonycteris thonglongyai | reverse complement strand
GAGCGAGTATACTCTTATTTCATAAACTTTGGCACTCAATCGCCAAAAGGTTCGCCACCCCTGAAGGAGGTCACCTGGTGTTTACTGTTACCTGCAAATTGTGTGCCTGCAAGTTCCTCCTTCTTCCCAAACTTGTCCTTCTATATGACTCTCCTATCTGGTCCAGGAAACTTCTCTTTTCTGATCATCCTTTTTGGCTTCAAGGTGGTGACAACTTGGCTGCTGGTAGCCCTCTCTCTACCCCTTTAGTGGGTAGTCCATTTGAAAATAAACTCTCCTTGAATTGCAGTGATTTGACTATGCTGTCTGGTTTCCATTGCAACCTTGACTAATATGTAAATCTTACTATTATTTTGTTTTGAAATTGTTTTCTTTTGTTAAATGCACCATTAGTTGAACTTTTATTTTCCATGAAAGCAACCACAATCTACCAATTTGGTATTAATGAAGTACTTTTTGAGGTCATAAAGCAAGATTATCAATTTTTTGAAGAAAATCATGTCAATCTGTGTGCTATACCACAAAGTGAATGACAGACCATTAAAAATTAATCTATTCATTAATTCAGTGAACAACAGATACACACTGTGTGCCAGGACTTAGAGATACACAGATGAAGAAAACCCAGCTTCTAACTTCAAAATACTCATAATTTAATATACAAGACCGATATATAAATGAATAAAAAAGCATATAAAGATATATATTATCTTCCAGGTACATATTTAAAATACTATGGTAATACAATAAATGTTTTTAACTGGGGAACTTCTATTAATATAATAAAAAGATTTTTCAGATTTAAATTTTTCACATATACTTTCTAATTTATATGTTGGTTACTATTCTAAGTACTCTACAAATACTGACTCCTTTAATCCTTCTTTTACTCTTATAAACTTAATGCTATTAATTACCCATTTTAGATATGAGGAAGCTAAGGACAGGGAAATTAAGAAATTTACCTAAATTAGTATCACTGCTAATTAATTTAGCTATTAATAATTAATATATAGGCTCAACTCCAGGCAGTGGTGTTCAGAGCTCATGTTCTTGATCACTATACTATCCTAAGACTTTAACAGACTCATACCCACTCCTCTGTGTACATCCTTATCTGTTCATGCTGTGCAAGAAATGCATAGCTAATTGGTGAGTTTGACACAAGTATCAGAATTTGCACGAATCACGCTTCTCTCTTCCTTTTGGTTGTCTGCCTATGAGGAGAAAGGATAAAATTTCATTTTCTCTTTGCTGTGAGGGAATTTAGTAGGCCACATACCTTTTCTGAGAGAATGGCCTGAGATTATCCTGCTGTACCAATGCTATAACTAATTTAGGGGACACAAGCCTACCATCGTTGTTGACGTAAGCCATGTTTCTAGAATCAACATTATCAGGAATAAGTATATTATTTCATCTGCCTGGCTATTGCATCTCTCCCTCAATTTGTACATGGAAATGAAGGAGGTTATGTATTTATCTTCTTAAATGCCAGTAGTCAACAAATGAGGGAAGGCATTTGAGGCAGAGGCATGAAATGGCTTGGCATGTGAGTGTTATGTCAGGTTGATTTGTCCCTTCCTTACTAGCTCTTATAACTCGAGCAGTGCCACTGCGGCGCCCGGCTGATTTGAAGCGGCAACTCGAGCAGCGCCACTGCGGCACCTGGCTGATTTGAAGTGTCAAATCATAACATACAATCCTAAGAAACCGACAAAGTGGGATATCAGAGTTTATACTCTAGCTGACTTGAAGACTGGCTACATTTGCTGCATTTTGCCATATTATGGATCACTCACAACAGAGCTCTTGGTCAGACCCAGTTTACCTGTTTCATCAAGAATTCCGATACACTTATACAAAATGTTGTTGGAGAAAATTCCAGGTGCTCAGGGGCACCATATGTACACGGTTCGCTACTATACTAGTTATGTCTTAGCTCAAGAACTAGCCAAATTGAAATGCAATATCTCCGGAACGATCTTAACGAACAGGAAAGAATTGTCCAAGGAAATAAAAAAGCCAAATTTTTCGAAAAAATCCACGGTCGCGTATTGATGGGGTAACACCTTACTTTTAGGGTGGAAAGATGAGAGGATTGTCACTTGTTTGACTACGAGGGGTGACACAGGAATGTCAACGGTCAAATGGATTACACGAGGTGGTGTGGAAATAATGGTCAAGAAACCCAATATTGTTTTGAATTATATAAAATATATGGGTGGTGGTGATCGGGCGGACCAATATGCATCAAGGTATTGTTTTCTGCAAAAATCGCTTAAATGGTGGCGTAAGCTTTTTTGGGGGGACATGGAAATTTGTCTGATGAATTCCTACATTCTGTACAAACTAGAAAAGACCAAAAAAGGGGAAAAGCCACTCAGCCATTTGCGATTTCTAAAAAACACTTGTCGAGCAATTGAGAGGATCATATCGCCAGCATCGTGAGCAAGCATCTACATCTCATTCCGATGAAATCCGACTAAATGGGAAGCTTCACATAGTACTACAAGGGCCAAAAAGGGACTGCAAGGTTTGCTGTGACCATAACACGCCTGGAGGTAGGCGGGAAGGAACGTATTACTGTGATACGTGTCCTGATAAACCTAGGATGCATCTTGGGCGTTGTTTTACGAAATATCACACAAAAACTAATTACAGAGTGTAATACTTATCAAATTTTGTTGTTTTCGATATAAAAATAAATAAATTGGTGAAATTTTATTATTTGTATACGTTTGTTTGTTTATAAATGATTTTAAAGTACTTGTAAAATGTTTCCGCACTTTGGCCGAAATCGTCTCGAGTGGCTGGTTTGCACAAGCGAAAAAGGCCTCGAGCGGAAAGGGCTAGTTCACTACAGGTTGAGGATCAGACTGAGATAAAATTTGTATTTTTAAACTTACTTTTGTATTTTGTAACATGCATTTTATAAACTTAACATGTAGCAAGTCACTGGTAGTAGCCATTTTTCTGAGAGAGTAATATTAGAGAAAAATTTTAAGGAAAATTAGTAGAACATAGTACCAAATGCAGCAGAGGGGTAGAATAAGGAGGGACTGAAAGAACTCATTGGTATTGGCTGTAGGAAGATATTTGGTGATATTCTTAGACTGCTTTGGGATGGAAGCCTAATTATATAGTTTGAGCAATAGATGAGATGTGAGCAAGAGAGAAGATGGAGGATAAGCTTCTTTCAGAAAGCTTAGATGTGGAGAAGAGGAGATAAAAATGTGAGTAGCTGCAGGAGGCACAAGTATAATAACTAGGGATTTTTGCTTATTTTTTTTTAAGGATTAAAGATATTTGAAAATGATTGTATTCTATAAAGAAAGCCAGCAGCAATGTTGGAAGGATTAGGAGAAGAAGAAAAAGAACTTTAGATCAGCAAAGGTGGGCTAAGTTTAGAGCTTGGGAGGAACTTTCTTTCTGTGGTCTGGAGAGAGGAGAGGTGGATGGTGTGGATGAATTCCAGTGTCCATTACTCAGTAATCATTAGCTTGTCAGACTCTTCCAGCACTGCCCACCAACTGAAAACATTTGGGATGGAATTTGAATCCTTTTTGAAGGAATGTGCACTTTTATGTCTCACAATTTAAATCCATGCTGTAGGTCTGCACTTGCTCACTGTCCAGGATTAAAAAAAAAAAATGGCTCTGTGTTTTTTCCCCCTCTAATTAGAATGGCCTTGAATAGTGGTTCTCAAAATGAGCATGAAGAGGAAGGCAGGCAGTAGGAGACTCCTTCCCAGTGGCTTCCGTCTTGCAAAATTAAGAATTTCCTTTCTTCACCAGGTTAGGTCTAATATTGTTGTATTCCAAATCCAAGGCAATTCTAAGTGCCACTGTGGTATTACCTAGGATGCTTTTAATTCTCTGTTGAGATGAAATTCCTTGGAAGGTCCTTGCATAGTTCATTTGGTTTTATGGGTAGAGACTTCCTGCAGCCTACTGTGACCTTGAGGCAACTTCTTTGTTGGACACCATGTTAGGACCACTTTTCTAGAAACTCTGGAGGAATTGGTGGGGCTGTGGTGACATCATGAGATTCATGGAATGTGGGTCACATGAGATCACTATATTCTTGCCTCATTTGGAGCGTACATGGCAGGCTTATTTTATTATCTCATAGAAATATAGAGAGCAAATTGTTAGACTCTCCCTACAGTGAGACTGTGATCAAAGGATTCTTTAGGGGTTTTATTTTCTGTTACCTCAGTATATTTTGTCCTCTAGGAAAGGGACACAAAAGATCCTACAGTTTAAGGAGAATAGAAAACAGTTGCAGACTATGAATTCCATTTGCTTCACAGAAGGGTTGCTTGGTGAGAGTGAAGAGACTTGAGGGGACTTTCATATTATCTGGTTTTTGGATGTGCTTACAGACCTTTACTGAATAATTCTGTCTGCTCCACTCAGCAAGCCATCTCTTGGTCACAGCCTTTCAGCTTGCCTATATGTATGTTGCACACATATACATAGAATAGAAAAATATTGGCCATGCACGATGGTCTGAGATCCGGAAGAGGGGCTCTGTGTCTCATTGGCATCCATTCCTGAGCAGTTACCATTTTGTCCTTTGTCTCTACTGTAGTGATTTGTTTCTGTTTAAGAGGAGATGATTTGACAGATATATTCTTGACTTACTTCTAGCACTAGATATCTTTCTTAACCTGAAAAATCAGTGGGGCTGAGCCTACTATTTGCCAACCTTTCTTGTTTCTGTCCTCTTCTCTAATCTCTATCCAAGTTGCCAGCTTCCAAAAGGCAAATAGTTGGCATGTAGATCAATTATACCTGATTATTTTTGTATGTATCTTTATTTCAGTCATGTTATTATATTACATGATGGCTATTATATGTAGATTTCACACTTAAGAATTTCATCATCTTCATTTTTTTTAATTGTTAAATTTATTGATTGGGGTGACATTGGTTAATAAAAATTACAGAGGTTTCCAGGTGTACAATTCTATAATACATCATCTATGTATTGCGTTATGTGCTCACCACCCAGAATCATTTCTCTTTCCATCACCATATATTTGATGCCCTCTGCCTCCTCCCTCACCCACCTCCCCACTTACCCTCAGGTAACCACTAAACTATTGACTGTGTCCATGAGTTTTTGTTTCTTTGTTGCTTTCAGTTTTATATTCCACATATGAATGAGATCATGTGGTTCTTTTATTTCTTTTATGAGCTAAAACAGGACCAGACAATGAGAGGGTCTCTAGCAGATTTTAATTATTATGACCATCTCTCTTTAATGATTGAAAGTACATGAACTGTCATATTTGAGATATTAAAACTTTCTTTAAATAACCTGGCACATATGAGCGCCATGTTTAAATCGAAAGGAAATCAGTACAATTAATAGAACTAATTTTGACCCTAGCATGTTATTTGCTTGAATTTTGCAAACTTGAGTGACTATTATGTGCCAGATATTTTATTCAGGGTTGCCAAATGAAGATGTTTAAATATGAAATAAAATATTGATAGTAAATAATTATTTTAGAAAATGTTACCAATTTTTCAGTTTACTGATTTCTCCCTTGTCCCTTCTTGTTTTGTTTTTTTAAAGCGAGAGGACCAAACCAGATAAAGCTGTGCTTCATTACTTATACACACAGGCATATGTAAACTCATTTATATCTGAGCTCTCTTAAAGGCAGCCTTACCGAAAAGCTAAATATTTTCTGTGTTTTGTTAGCACTGTGCCATCAGTAACAGGCTTATTTTCAGAGGATAAATATTTTTCTCTGTCTCCTGTAGGTGTTCTTTCTTTTCATGTAAACCTCAAAGTGGAGGCTTCCGATGTTACTGTTTAGAACATTCTGTGTGTTTAAAAAATCACTGTTGTGCAGATTCAAGATGCAGTTGACACTTTGGCTCCATCAGAGAGTCAGCAGAACAGAGGAACTCATTTTGCTTGTTCAATCTGAGACACTGCAAAAGGAAAAATTGCATTTCCAGCTCCAGTGAATCTAGGAACATGAAGTAGCTGTCAGAGGAGAGAAGCTACTTGTCATCACTTAACAAACTGATGTCTCAGGATTATATAAATTTGATTTTCTGCTAAAAATCAATTTTTAAAGTGATCTCTATAGTAGGAAATCAGTTATAGTAATTCTGCTTGATTATCCTTTCTCTTTAGTTAAAACAGAAACACTCAATGATCCCAAATGACAACATAGTAAGAGCTCATGAAAATGTGACTATGTTCACATTTTTTTTACTTAGCCTTCATTTACATCAACAGTAACTCACTTAATCATTTTTTTAATTGTTAAATTTATTGACACTGTTTGGTAAAAATCACATAGCTTCCAGGTGTACAATTGTACATTACATCGTCTATGCATTACATTATGTGCTCACCACCCAGAGTCAGTTCTCTTTCCATCACCATATATTTGATGTCCCCTCCCTACTCCCCCAAACCCCCTACTCTCCCACCCACCTTCCCCGTTATCCTCAGGTAACCACTAAAGTATTGACGGTGTCTATGAGTTTTTATTTCTTTGTTACTTTCAGTTTTATATTCCACCTATAAGTGAGGTCATATGTTCCTTGATTCTTTCTGTCTCACTTATTCTGCTTAATAAGATGGTTTCAGGGTCCATCCATGTTGTCACAAATGGGTGTATTTCATCTTTTCTTATCACTGAGTAGTATCCATTGTGTAAATGTACCACAACTTCTTTATTCAGTCATCTATCAGAGGTCATGGGGAGTGGGGGGAGCACAGGGGGTGGGTGGGGGAGATGGTTTAGGGATGATTTGAGTGCCAGATGCAGCTTATCATTTACCACTCACTTATATATAGGGTTTTGATATGAGTCTACAAGCAATTGATTTATTATGTTTTTGTGCAGTCAAACCTTTCTGCTAATATTAATCTGTATTTGTCACCACTCCCCAGAATTAGCATCCTTGCTTCTGCTCTACCTCAGATCATCAGGCATTGGATTTTCATAAAGAGCATGCAACCTAGATCCCATGCATGCATAGTTCACACTAGGGTTTGTGTTCTTTTGAGAATCTAATACTACCCCTGATCTGACAGGAACATATTTAATAGCCATATTCACATTTACATGGGATGAAATATATATAAGTTTGTTAACTGTGATACTAATGAAAGATTGCAAACGACCTGATTGGTCATCAGTTGTGGACTGTTTTAAATAAGTAAATGTGGACTGGATTAAATAAATTACTTTATAGCCAAATAGTGGGATATTATAAAGCAGTGAAAAAGAATGAAATAACCCTTTATGGACTATTATGAAAAGACCATCAAGATATATTAAGTAAAAATAGCAAAGTGGTAATGAAAAGAAAATTGTGTGTATGCATGTACATGAATGTATGTATAAGCATAAGATTTATGGAAGATTACCCCTCGTTAAATCCTAAGTATGTATATTGTTGCATCCAAGGATGGGACCGGGGTACCCTAGAAGTCAGAAGAAAGGTTCTATTTTATAACTTTCAAAGTTTGAATTGTAAAATATGTTTCTTATTTAAATATTAAATTGAACACACACATACCACATACAGACTCCCAGAAATATAGAATCTCAGTACATTTACCTTTTAAAACTTGTATGTTTGACTCTAGTTTCATGTTTGTAACAGATGAGTCTTAAGTTTAAGATGAGTTTGATGTTTAGAAAATTCTGTAAAGATATTTAACAATTCATCAAAAATAAACACAAAGACTGTATCAAAGGAAGTACTTACGGTACACATGCTTACATATGTCAGAACACTTGTAATATTTACTACTACTTTCATTTAATACAAAGTTTTTTTGTTTTTTTCTAAAGATTTATTTTTATTGTTTTTGACAGAGAGAGATACAGAGACAGAGAGAAGGGGGAGGGCCCAGAACAGTCTCCACAGTTGCACATCATTGGCTTTTCCACATAGTTTCATTCCACAGGTGGGCAGGGCTGCACAGGGCAGGAACTGGGCTGGGGTCTTCACCCCGGTGAGAACTGAACTGGGGGCACTCCCCAGCCCAGCATATGGGTCCGCATAGGCTGGAGCCAGGACTCGATCCTCAGTCCCCAGGACTGCAAAGTGAGTGCTTAAGCCACTGAGCCATTCCGGCTTCCCCTAAGACAAAGTTTTAAGCTGAAATTTTCTCACTAAGAGAAAGCTAAAGAGGATTCACCAGGTACTGGACAGTGTGGTCTAAGATGACATACAGAGGAGGATTATGTGTTCAGGTGTATCCCAGACTCCAGACCTGGAGGCAGATCAGGATTCAGAAACTGAGAGGCCCATTGATGGCTTTTTTTTTTTTTTTTTTTTACCTAACTATCTAATCCTGTGTGTTCCATTTCATCTCTCTGAAATTTAAGTTAAAGAAGGAATCATAGGAGATAATCTTGAAGAGCCTCTCAAAAATTTAATATTCATTTATTCTGATCTATATAATAGTTCTGTCACTTTATATTATTCAAGTACTACTTTTGAATCATCTTTTATATTGTGATAGCCAAACAAAACTTAGTAAACACCATAAAAATTAAGTTTTATTTAAGCTATTTTAATGAAGCATATAATTAACTCTAATGACACCCTAATAGTGATATAACATTTTTTTATATTGAAATATGACTTTACTATGTGTGACTCAGTATTTAGCATATATAGTAAGTTCTATAGGTTATAGAGGCCATAAATGTTAGTTCTTTCAATTTTCTGCCTGAGAGAGCCTTAAATTTTATCTTCCATGGTTTGTTAAAGATGGCTTCAGAGAAATGGTAACACATATAAGGGTTTTGAAGCATCTATAGAAGCATTCAAGGGAAGTATTTGAGGAGGAATTGGGGCTAGGCTGACCAGATGTACTGGTTTAAATGGTACATATGATCAGCCTAGTCTCATTGGGCTAAATTCAAGGTGTCAGTAGGCTGACCATACGTACCATTTGAAATGGGACAATACCATTGCTTTCTGTCCCATTTAAAATGGTATGTTTAGTCAGCCTATTAAGGTCAAGTGTTGGGTAGGCATGGCCAGCGATGTTAAGAGACATGAAAGATGATGAAACATGTGGGAATCTACAGTTAATTTGGAATTTATGAACTAGTAAGTATTTCATAATATCTGCTGGACAGATATTAAATAATGTGGTATTGCATTCTAAAGGGCTTGGATTTATTGTTTTGGCAATGAAAAGTCATTCAAAATTTTAAAGTAGTTGAGTAATACTCATTTTGGATAGATAGTATGGTAGAGTATGGACTTGGAAAATGGGAGACTGGAGACAGCTAGACCAATTAGGAAACTTTGTGTAATAATAGTACTTAGACAAAGGATGGTAATGCATGATCAGACACTTGAAATTGACTATTCATTTATGGTGTGAATTGATTTTAACTAAATTTTGGGGAGAATTTATTTTAACTAAATGTTAGAGAGAATCCAAAGGTATCTCAGAACAGCAGCATTTGATTTCCCTCTATCTTTTTCTGGCCTGCCAAACGCTGAACAACTTAAGCAGTTCTTCCTTTCAGGTTTTGATCTCTCTTTCAATTTTTGTCAGCATGTTTGTCTATGTTATTTGAATTTTTAAATTTTTCTACTAATTATTTGATAGAAATATAAAATACTTCATATGTCCTGTAGTGTTTAAAACTAGTTGTAGACAATGTTATTTTTAGTGTGAGTTGAAGAAAAAAGTAAAAAGAGAAGGAGCAGGTTGAAGATGTGGCCATGGAGACTAAGGTTTATGGTTAAATAAATAATAAAGTCATTCAGCCTTGATGAGCTCCATTTAACTGACCTGGACACCAGTATTCCCCCCCTTGCTTTCTCTGGCCTATGCCAAGAGTAAAGCTGCTTCAAAAGAAGAAGGACTACTTGTGATCTACATTGAAGGTAGGCCTTTCAAAGCAGTACTTTGAAATTTTTTTTATTATGTAAAATAGATGAACTTTATTTTATTAAACTCTATTAGATAGTCCAGCAAACAGAATATTAAGCAAATTATTTGCCTAGACCTGTAAGACCTACAAAGAGTGTCCAACTTTTTGGTTTCCTCGGGCCACACTGGAAGAATTATCTTGGGAAATACTAACTAATGATAGCTGATGAACTGAAAAAAAAATCACAAAAACATCTCATACCATTATTAGAAAGTTGATGAATTTGTGTTGGGCCACATTCAAAGCTGTCCTGGGCCACACGCAGTGTGTGGCCTGTGAGTTGGATAAGCTTGATATACAACTGAATTGTGTTGAAAATGTTTTCCCAATTAGAAGGTGGTTCTTTAGCTTGATTTCAGGCGCAAGCAACATTCATTCCTACAATAAGTGGAACTATAAAAACAGTTTAAGCATTTAAAATTGTTTCCATCATTTCTAGTTTACAGTATATATTCATCACACTATTTCCTTTGAGGGAGTTAATGAGTAAGGTTTTGAATTTGAACTTTAGCTAAACTATTTTTTCTTTTGTGTTTGATGCCAAAACAAGTGTCTCTGAATCTTCTTTCTTTGTGCTCATGCCAGTTGCTTGTAAAGGATCATTGTGTTTCTGAGTTGAGTATTTTTTTTCTAACATTGATAGTTCCCTAAGAGAAAGAACAATACATATTTGAACATCAGAGACAGTTTTGCTTCCTTTTTCCCACCATTTCTCCTCATCTGTGCCTTGGTGTACTCTTTTCTTGATTGGCATTAAAATACACACACACATACATACATACACGAAATTAAAGATCTTTTTTTGTTGCTTACCCTTTGACATTTTAGCTAGGAGTGATTGAGTCATTCAGACCCTGGCCCTCATGCATGAAGGTGGCTTATTTACCATGGGATCTCTAACTCATGGGTACCACCAGAGCTAAATGTTTGCTCAGAATATCAAGCATTATTGCTTTTCAAAAACAACTATATCCTCATTTAAAAATTAAGTTGTTATACCTACGGGTGAAAAAACAGAATCTAATAAAATTACGTTCTGCAAAATAATTTGTCTTGGTTATTTTAGGATTTATTTTACCTCATTGTCTCTGTGGGTATCGTTGTCTACACTGTGGCTAGGTGAGTTAGAGGGGAGAGCACTGAATCTTTACTTAACCTATAAGGAAACAATGACAACTCCTTATGTCCTTTATGGTTGGCATATCACTGATGATATTTGGGGTTGAAAGTAAATAAAAACTGCAACTCTAAGTGGTTAGAAACAAGGACTTATTTTCATTTAACTGTAAGTCCAAAAAGTTGGGAAGCTTCCAGATAATGTGATTTGCAGTTCAATTATGTCATTTCAAGTATTCAGATTAATCTTCTTTCTCCACTCTGTCGCCCTCAGGGTAAACTTCATATTAACATGTATTCCTCTCTTTATGGTTGCAAGATAGCTATTAGTGGCCATTGAGTCCAGAAGCTTTCTTGTTAATGTCCAGCAGGAGAGAGAGTACCTTCTCTATTACAGAATGTCTGTGAAACCTTTATGCATGTCATTAGCCCAAGTTTATTTATGACTGCTCATCTCTGAGTCAGCAGAATGGATGCTGGTGAGTCCCACTGTTTACTGTAGTGAGAGATTCTTTATGTAGGAAGGGTAGCTAGAACATTTAAATAGGCACTCACCAAAAGCTTAGAAATAACAAGGAGGACACACTCTCTCTCTCACACACACACACACACACACACACACACGCACATTCTCAAATTCTAGTTTTATAATTTGCTTTAAATATTTTTAGTTTGGAGTACCTGGAAAGATTCTTTGCTGAATAGATCTCACTGTGACACCATCCACAAGGAAATCTGTAAATTCTGAATAAAATCAAACTCATATCCTTTTGGTTTGGGATAAATAATCTCAGCAGACAATAACTTGAACTACAAACTCTACCTGCCACTTTTTATGTGGTATTGGGTTTGTTTTTATTAAGGGAGTCAGCAAGTATCCTTTCAAAGTCCAGGAATATTTGGACACTGGTGTGTGTATGACTGTGTGCATGTGTGTGTGTAAAGGAAAATCACTGGCATCCTGTAATTTGTCATTTGTCAAAATGACTTTGAAATGTATATTTTGTGTATTACATGGTCTTATTTCATAACTCTAAAAAATATCAGGGTACATTGGAGAAATAATAACTGTGGTTCCAAAGCATTTTTGTCATAATAACCCATAGTAAATTGATTACATATAATGTTTTTCCACTGAATGGAAATGAGATTGAATCATATCCATGGGACACTGCATTTGTTTTATGCAAATAAATATGCAGTACTTTAGGTTCAATTTTATAGATTCCAAAAAAATACATATTTTAAATAACTCAAAGGTAAAGCCATATAAAAATTTTGCAAAATAGCTTTGGTCCTTGGAGAGCTTTAATGCATGAATATACCTAAAATTAGCCTGTGTGTGAGTTCTGTTTGAACAATAGCTATTGTTCAAATAGAACTATTGATAAAAGTAATAGCTTTTAGAAATACAAAATATTTGGTCAAAAAGATGAACCATTAGTTCTGTTTCACACTCTTAAATTACATGCATAAGTACTTATTGAACTCACTGAAAATACTCTCCCTCATCCCCATCTGTTCTATTTCTTTTGGCTGCTCTAAAACACACCACAGATTGGGTGGCTTTACAAACAACAGAAATTATTTTCTCACAGTTCTGAAGGCTGAACGTCCAAGATAAGGAGGTGGCAGATTCAGTGTCTATTGAGAGGCAGCTTCCTGGTTCATGTAAGGCACTTTTGTGTTCTGTCCTCACATGGAGGCCAGGGGCTAGGAAGCTCTGTAGGCTTTCTTACAAGAACACTAACCTTCATTCAAGTACAGTGAAGGAAATATAACAATATGATCATAGAGAGGAATGGGCCAGAGGTTAGCCAAATAGACCGATGTTGGGATTTCTTCACTGAGGAATTTGTGCTGGTCTTGAAGGTTGGATGTAGATCTCATAGCAAATAGGCATGGGCCTGATCTGACACCTAGAAGTGCATCTGGTACAAGGTCAGTGGGACAGTGGTCAGTGGGAGTTAAAATTTTTCAATTTTCTGTCCTAAAACCTAATTTAGTTGATAGTGAGTCAACATGCATGTGATATGGATAATTTTTGCTTTCAGTCTTCTGCTTTTCCCAGCTCCTTACGTGGGACCTATGCAGTTCCACTAATAATCAAAGGAATATAAATAAAAAGTCACAGATTTTACCTCTTAAATCCAGAAAAAAACAAGTAATAAAATACACCGTTCATGGTTAAGGACGCAGTACAACTAGTGTGTTCATTCACCGCAGGGGTCAAGAACCAAAACTCCAGATACCTTTTAGCTATAAATTCTTCTATGAATACCCATATTGAGGAAGAAATATAAAATATGGAAAATGTACCTGCAGGAAGATGTTTATTTTAGCATTGTTTATATTTGTGGAAAATTTGAAACTACTTAAGAATTATATTTTATGGGATTAAGTAAATTTTGAGGAATCTACATACTTGTAAATATGCATCACTGAAATGATTGTAATGGTTGTATAAAAGCACTGAGCAGCAGTGGAATAAATAAAATAAACAAAAAATCAGGTGACAAATTATTCAAGCCATAAGAATATATAACAAGTATGAATTTGTATTTCTTAATTTTTTTATTACTTGACTAGCAAATTACAATGGGAGTTAAAATTTTTCAATTTTCTGTCCTAAAACCTAATTTAGTTGATAGTGAGTCAACATGCATCTGATATGGATAATTTTTGCTTTCAGTCTTCTGCTTTTCCCAGCTCCTTACGTGGGACCTACTGATACACCCTTCCACCTTCTCCTGTTCTTTCAGCTAGTTCTAATCTTGAAGGACTCTAACAGTGAATGGATTTTAAAATAGTCCTACTCAGAATCCATGTCCAAGTCACAGCTGATACATTTCTGAAGTCCTCCTTCCAAAGTCTAGGTCTTTGTGATAAGCAAAATTTTAGTCCTCATGATTTTTACCTCAAAATGTTATTCCTGTGGCTTTATTACATTGTATGGTGAAAGGGGGCTTTGGCAGAAATAATTAAGATTATGAG
>PVKE010041682.1:0-14063 GCA_004027555.1 Craseonycteris thonglongyai | reverse complement strand
CTAGGTATTTCATTTTTTTGTTTGCAATGGCAAAGGGAATGGATCTTCTCATCTCTCTTTCTGAAGTTTCATTGTTGGCATACAAAAATGCAGTTGATTTTCAGACATTGATTTTGTATCCTGCAACTCTACTGTATTTGTCTATTATTTGTAATAGATTTCTGATAGAGTCTTTAGAGTTTTCTATATACAGGATCATATCATCTGCAAAGAGTGACAGTTTAACTTCTTCTCTCCCGATTCTAATACCTTTTATTCCTTTCTCTTGTCTGATTGCTCTGGATAAAACTTCTAGTACTATGTTGAACAGCAGTGGTGACAGGGGGAATCCCTGTCTTGTTCCTGATTTGAGGAAAATAGGCTTCAGCTTTTCCCCACTCAGTATAATATTTGCTGAGGGTTTGTCATATATGGCCATAATTAAGTTGAGGTACTTTCCTTCAGTTCCCATTTTATTCAGTGTTTTTATCATAAATTGGTGTTGTATCTTGTCAAATGCTTTTTCTGCATCAATTGAGATAATCATGTGGTTTTTATCCTTTGTTTGGTTTATGTGCTGGATTACATTGATTGATTTGCGTATGTTGAACCATCCTTGTGCCCCTGGGATGAATCCCACTTGGTCATGGTGAATAATCTTTTCAATGCATTGTTGTATTCTGTTAGCTAAAGTTTTATTTAAGATTTTTGCATCAGTGTTCATCAGTGAGATTGGCCTGTAGTTTTCCTTTTTGGTGTTGTCTTTCCCAGGTTTTGGTATTAGGGTGATATTAGCTTCATAGAAAGAGTTGGGTAGTACTACCTCCTCTTGAATTTTCTGGAGTAGTTTGAGGAGGATGTGCGTTAGTTCTTCTTTGAATGACTGGTAGAATTCATTGGTAAAGCCATCCGGTCCAGGCCTTTTGCCTTTGGGCAATTTTTGGATAATTGTTTCAAGTTCTGTACTGTTGATTGGTCTATTGAGGTTATCCAAATCTTCTCGGTTCAGTTTAGGTAAACTATATGTTTCTAGAAATTTGTCCATTTCCTCTAGGTTGTCAAATTTGTTGGCATAGAGTCTTTCATAGTAATCTCTTATGATTGTTTGTATTTCTGCAGCATCAGTTGTAATCTCTCCCCTATCGTCCCGTATTCTGGAAATATGAGATTTTTCTCGTTGTCCTTTCGTGAGCCTCGCCAGCGGTTTGTCGATTTTATTGAGATTTTCAAAGAACCAGCTCTTTGTGGCGTTAATTTTATCTATTGTTTTTCTATTCTGAATTTCATTAAGTTCTGCTTTGATTTTTATTAATTCTTTTCTTCTGCTGGCTTTGGGGGACCTCTGTTCTTTTTCTAGTTCTATAAGATGAGATGTGAGGGTGTTTACTTGTAGTTTTTCTTGTTTCTTGAGATAGGCCTGTAATGATATAAATTTCCCTCTTAATACTGCTTTTGCTGTGTCCCAGAAATTCTGGTATGTCGTGTTTTCATTGTCATTTGTTTCTACAAATTTTTTAATCTCTTGTTTAATTTCCTCTTTGATCCAGCTACTTTTTAATAGCATGTTGTTCAATCACCACGTATATGTGGTTCTCTCTGCACTTGATCTTTTGCAATTGATCTCAAGTTTCAACGCTTTGTGGTCTGAGAATACGCTTGGTATGATTTGGATGCCCTTAAATTTGGTGAGGTTGGATTTAAGTCCCAGGATATGGTCTACCCTTGAAAATGTTCCATGTGCACTACAGTAAAATGTATAGCCCTTTGTTGTAGGATGGAATGACCCGTAAATGTCAATTATGTCCATTTCCTGCAATGTATCATTTAAAGCTGCAATCTCCTTATTTAGTTTCTGCTTGGATGATCTGTCCAATGCTGTCAGAGGGGTGTTTAGATCCCCTAGTATAATTGTATTTTTGTCAAATTCTCCTTTTAGATCTGTTAGTAGTTGCTTTATAAATTTTGGTGCTTCCTGATTGGGAGCATATATATTGATGAGTGTGATGTTTTCTTGTTGTATTGTCCCTTTTATCAAGATGTAATGTCCATCTTTATGTCTTATTATTTTTTTTATCCTGATGTCTTTTTCCTCAGAAATCAGTATGGCCACTCCAGCTTTTCTCTGACTGCCATTTGCCTGGAGTATTGTTTTCCATCCTTTTACCCTGAGTCTATGTTTGTCCCTGTGGCTGAGGTGCGTCTCTTGTAGGCAGCATATGGTTGGATTTTGTTTTTTAATCCATTCTGCTACCCTGTGCCTCTTTATTGGTGAATTCAGTCCATTTACATTCAGGGTGATGATTGATATATGAGAATATCCTGTATCCATTTCTTCTTTCCTTTTTATTTTTTTGTTGTCCTAACTTTTCTCCATTTATTTTGATTTCTTGATTCAGGTCGGATGGCCTCCTTTAGTATTTCTTGGCGTGCCGGTTTGGAGCTGGAGAATTCCCTCAGCTTCTGTATATCTGTAAAGGCCTTAATTGCTCCTTCATATCTAAAGGTTAATTTTGCTGGATAGTTAATTCTTGGCTGTAAATTTCTCTCTTTTAATATTTTGAAGATTGGGCTCCACTCCCTCCTGGCTTGCAGAGTTTCTGCTGAGAAGTCTGGTGACAGCCTGATAGGTTTTCCTTTGAATGATATGTTTTGTTTTTCCCTGGCAGCCTTGAGGATTTTTTCTTTGTCATTGATTTTTGTCATCTTCAGAACAATGTGCCTTGGAGAAGATCTGCTAGAGTCTAGGAAGTCAGGGCTTCTGCTCTCCTCTTGGATTTGGGGCTGTAATTCCTTCCACAGGTTAGGCAAATTTTTATCCACTATTTGTTTTAGTAGACTCTGAGAAGATTTCATCTCGCTTCCTTCTGGTACCCCTATTATTCTAATATTGTTCTTTCTGATGGGGTAAGAAAGTTCTTGTAGGGCTCTTTTATTTCTCTTAATTTTCCTTTCCCTTTCTTCTTCCCTCTGTGACATTTCCATGTTTGTATCTTCAATTTCACTCATCCTTTCCTCTAGCTGGTCAGCCCTGTTTCCTATGCTGGTCAGTTCTTTTTTCAGCTCTCTCATGATGCCTTTCATTTCAATGAGTTTCTTTTGGTTCTGCTCTAGCTTCTCAATTTTGTTGGTAAAGTACTCATTTTGCTCAGAAAATTTCTTGTTGAGGTCATTTAACTGTGTCTGGATACTTTGCCAGCATTGAGTGAGCTCTCTGGGTGTCTTGATTAATGCAGCCCTGAATTCTGTTTCACTTAGATTTGATTCCAAGTGTGCAAGGTCCTTTACTAAAGACTGCCCCTGATCTTCTGGAGGGGCTTTGGATTCTGAGGTGTGCATTGTGTTTGATGTTGTTCTTTTTGCTTTACGCATGAGTCTGTTTTCCCTCTGGGGGTTTGCCTATCAGGTGGGCTTCTCTTTATTTTTTCTTTTAGGCTCAGTTGTGGGAGAAGGAGATTTTGGGAGAGGGTTGGGGGAAGCAGACAGCTTCTGTGTCTTGGGGAACTTCAGGTTGCTGTCTTAGCTGTTAGATAGCAGGGTAGTAAAGGTGTGGCCAGGGGAGAGGGCATGTGAGTAGGAGCTAGGGCAGGCCTGAGACACAATAGCAGATTCCTCTTTCAGCAGGGGGGCTGGTGGTTCAGTGGGGGCGGGGTGCAGGAGCTCTGGTCTTTCTCTCCTCCACCTGGCTGCCCCTCCTTCAATCGTATCTGTAAGGCATGCCCGTAGGGCAGCACTTGGATGGGTTGGGGCTTGGCAGAGGTCCTGGTTGGCCGCGCAGCCCCGCGCGCAGGCAATGACACCGTGGCGACCAGGTCGGCAACCCAGTTGTGCACACGGGCTGCAATGCCCCAGAGGCCCAGTGGGTGGGATGCCAAAAGCCCAGTTGCGCACTCACGAGCAGGCAGCAGTGCTGCAGCGGCCCGGTGGGAAGGGCGCCGAAAGCCAGTGTTGTGCGCAGGCAGAGGCACTGCGGAGGCCTTGTGGACAGGGTGCTAAAAGCCCTGTAGCATGCTGGCGAGCAGGCAGCGGTGCCTCGGCGGCCCGGTGGGTGGGGCACTAAAGCCCAGGTGTGTGCATGCAGTGATGCACAGCGGCCCAGTGGGCAGGGCACCGAAAGCCCAGTTGCGCACTTGCGCGCTGGCAGCGGTGCCGCAGCGGCCTGGTGAGCGGGGCACCAAAAGCCCAATTGCGCGCTGGCAAGCAAGCAGCGGTGTCGTGGCGGCCCGGTAGGTAGGGCGCCAAAAGCCCAGTTGCGCGCTGGCAGCGGCACTGCGGCAGCCTGGTGGGCAGGGCGCCGAAAGCCCTGTGTACACAGGCTGTAGCTGGAGCAGCAGCCGCTCTATGCTCCAAGCTCTGTTGAGACCTCCAGATTCACTCTAAGCACGTCCAATACAGCTATGCCCACTCAAGCCCCAGCCCTCACTCCAAGAGCCCTGTCTTCAGAAGGCGCTCCCTCACAGTCAATCTCCTCCGTAAATCAGGGGTGCTGAGCCGTTGTGGGCTGGTGCCCTGCTCTCACCCCGCCCGACGGAAAGTGCAGCCACCCTGCTCCGCAGTCCCTGTTCCACTTTAGACTCTGTGATCTGATTAGGGCAGTGTGTGCTGTCCCTTGAGATCTGATGTTAAATTGTCCACAGTCTTGTGGGGCTTCCACGCTCCTTAGGTCTCGGCTTCCAGCCTGCCCTCGATCCAGCTCCACTTTGACCGTAGTCCCCCAATCCCCCTTTGTTTTTGGCAGCCCGGGCCGTGCTCCGAGTCTCTGTCCCCGAAGCACTGCTTCCCATTCCCTCTCCCGCTCTCCCCTTTTTTCTCTAACCTTTGGGTATTGTTCTGCATTGTGTGGTTCTCTTAGTTGAGGTTTCTTCTCAGGGTTTCCCCTTTGGATTCCCCTCTGTTCACAACGCCCTTCCCAGGCAGTTATCGGTGTGCTCCTCTCATGCCACCATCTTTGATCTCCGAAGACTGAATCTTTAACTATGTCATCATAACACTGTATCCCACTAACTAAACTAAGCTACTTGGATATGTCCCAATATGAAAATAAATCTTTAAACATGATCATAAGGATAAAGTTTTCCTGACCCACTCCACCCATCTTTTTTTCCCTCTGGCTCAGCCTCTTGTTTTTATTCTTATTTATTCTTATCTTTTTTTAGAAAACACTGTTTCTCTCTACCAGGATGTAAGTGCCTTAGGTAAAGATATCTTGGCAGAATCTAATCCTTCATTCTTCCCACTGCCCTACAATCAAGTACTATATGGATTGGGGGAGGGGGAAAGGAAAACTTTCAAACTAAATGACTAAGGTGAACATTATTTCATTGAAAAAACTGTATATGTTTCACTTCATTTTTGCTCATCAGGATGCTCTGAGGTATAAAGTCTGGAATCTCAGGAAAGCATCATAAATATTTATCTTTGAACCAGCATCCAGATGGAAGACTAATTAGTGGGTCCTGAGCATTGTACAGAATGGATAACAGGTTTATTTGTTTATTGTCTGCATCCTCCCTATTGAAATATTAGCTTTTGAGAACACAAGACTTTGTTTTGTTCACTAATACAACCCTTCCACCTGAAACAAGGCCTGGAATCCATTAAGTGCTTGACAAATGTTGCCTGAGTACATGAATATGATTCCTGCCTCTTGTAGATATACTCAAATATATTTTTTGCTAGGAAATTCCATTTGAGTTTCTAATTGATAAATAAGACCCCAAGTATAATGTGACGTTTTTCACATTGGCAAATTAGGTTCCCTGATTTGATTCAGAAACCACTATGCCAAAGTCATGCTTACCCAAAGAGCAGTGGACATTTGCCTGATTATCATCTTTTTATAATTCTCTAGCTTCTTATGTGAGTTTTCTGACTCATTCCATGGACAAAGTCTGTCCCTAGTTGTGGCTCAGATTTTATTTAAGAAGCTTTTAAATTGGTGTATACTTTAAAAACTTCGGTTTTTGAAGCACTCTCTATTATCTTACATGAGTGTATTTTTTCCCCGTCTTCCTTTTTCCCTTCAAACCCAAAAGGTAGACATTAAAATACCCCCTCCAGGGAAGCCAGGATGGCTCAGCAGGTTAAGCGCTCACTTCAAAGCCCCAGGGACCGAGGATCGAATCCTGGCCCCAGCCCTTGTGGACCCATATGCTGAACTGAGGTGTGCTTCCCATGCGGGAGGCCCCCAGTTCAGTTCTTGGCCCCTGGTTTGAACCTTGGCTCAAGGGGCCATGCCTTACATGCGAGAGGCCCCCAGCCCAGTTCCCACCCTGCGTGGTCCCCACCCACCTGTGTGGAATGAAATTGATGACATACAACTATGGAGACTGCTCTGGGCCCTCCCCCTTCTCTCTGTCTCTCTCTGTCTCTCTCTCTCTCTGACTCTGTCAAAAAATAAAATAAATCTTTAAAAATATATATCTCCTCCAAAAGAGCAAACCCTCTTACAAGTTTTATTATTTGTTCAAAACAAGACAAAATAAAAACATAATCTTCTAACGGTCACCCTGGTTCCAAGGGTTACCAATTTGCCCCTTATGCAGTTCTAATTTAAAGAAACAAACAAACAAAAAGCATGCACTGTTGAAATAGAGACACTCCAGGGACCATAAATTAAATAGGCTATCACAAGGTAACCTGGATACAAACAGATGGACAAATGCTGGATCTTCAGCTGCATCATTCCGTGGGGTTTCCTTTAGCCACTTTGAATGTCTCTGAGGATGAGAGCCTTTACACCTGACACATCTGTGTTCCAGACCCTCTGCCTTTAAAATGACTTTTCTGAGTGTTATTAGAAACAACAGCATTAAGATAATGGCAAGAATGACAGTGAGGCATGCACAAGGGAAGCAAAATAAATGAAATCAATTAATATCATAAATATTGGTTCCTTATTCACATGTCTTCCATGTCAATTACATACACATGACATCTTGAGGTTCCAAGTAGCAACCACCTTGCTTTGATCAGGAAACTAAAACTAGAAAGAAAAAGAGACGGGTGCCTTTATTTTGCTATTCCTAATCACTGTCTCTTTCCAATGTCACTTGAATTTATAGAACAAATCAAAATTTAAAAAAAAACCTCCAATACAATCTATTGCTTGTGAAAACTGAAAAAAAAATAATGTATTCAGAAAATAAAATAGTGGTTTAAATAAACTGATTTAATAGAAACCCAGATGCTTCATTTTACTTGATTTAATGGAAAACCACTCATAGCCCAGTAGAAATGAAGACAAAATGTGCATAACCAACAGCCTATTAAAATGAGCAGCAACAGAATATATCATTTTGAGGTCAGCTGTCATTCTGTTTGAATGGGTCCCTTAACAGATCACAGAGCAGATGGAAAAGGCCAGTATGACATGACTCTCTGACTTAATTATAGCATTACCAAGACAGCATATGGACTTAGCATGTACTGGATAATTTTTATTCATTGAATTTATTTGCACATAAATTTCTTGATGTGCCTCATTTGGTTTTACATTAACTTCAATATTTATATTTCACTTTAATTGAATCATTTATCTATGGATTAATAGGGCAGGCTATTCTATCAATTACAGTTGATGCTTGTTGAAGCCCATAGAAAAAAGGTGTAGAATTTGGATTTATGTCTTACTCAAGATTCCTCAATTTAGAACACTAACTCAAGATTCCTCAATTTAGAACACTGTTACAGCTCTACACGGAGCTGTTATTCTTGCAATTAGGTGGGAGGGTCTTAATGCACCAGATATTTGACACCTCCTGAGATCCAGGAGAGACCACCCATCTTTTGCTTTCAAGAAGATGATTGGTATGCCAGATGGTAAAATGCACACCAGGGAAAAAAGAAAAAAAAAACCTGAAGAGAGCTCAATCAGTTTTGTGAGAAACACATTACCTTACAACTCATCCTAAAGGCAAATCTGTACGAGATACTGATCTAATTTATTAAAAAGGGAGTTGGAAAGCTCGGAGATTTTACTGCAAATCCATCACACGCAACTCTGCATGGACACGGTATGCATCACTGGAAAATAATTTAAAACTTCTGCAGACATAGGGTAGTATAGTCTAAGTGCTAAATTTAGGTGACAGCACAGATAAAGCAGGAAGTGAAATAATGCCCAAAGAAACCAGCCCTTGACTTGGTCAAAGACAGAATTTAGATCCACAGTACACAATATATCAGCAGATGTAATTTAACTGGATTCCCAGAAGGACAATAAAATATTAGCTCAGGAAGAGGGCAGTAACATCCTATACACCAGCTTCAGCTCCTACCCAAAGTGCTGGATCTTACTCTTGGTCTTTGTTAAAAGGCAGATTTAATTTGCATCCAAATAAATATTAAGGCAAAGAGAGAAAGGGTAGTACATTGATCACAAACATTTAAAGCTTAGGAGTATTTTATCTGAAGGCACTAGAAGAACTCAAATGAAAGAGTAGTTCTTCTCTTTCACCTACATGGAGATGTAAATATGTTTGGAAGTCTTTGGAGGAAAAATACTATAAGGACATACTATAAGGAATTTGCTGATTAAAAAGAAGTTTACTTTTCCTTCACAAATAAGCTAGTTTGCAGACCATATTTTACAAATTCATCGTGACAGTGTCAGAATAGACAATTAAGTAGTAGAGGGCACAGGCTCTGGTCTCAGATTGTCTGCGTTTGTCTTACCCAACCATTTACAAGTCATGTGACCTTGAACATGTCACTTAACTTCTTTGTGTCTAAATTTTTCCTCTCAGTAAAGACTAGGACAGGACGGGGCAATATGTCGACTTTGGTCCACCAAGGGACTGCCAAGCAACTTTGGGGTGACCACCTAAATAATAAAATAGCTTGTGGGCCTCCACACTTGGAGAAGTAGCCCTTACCCTAAAAAGGTATGCCCAGACCTGAACAAGGACAATAATAAAATCTACTTTACAGCGTTATAAAGATTAAATAACAGTGTATATAGTGCTCTTGATAAGAGCTTCTTATAGTTGTTTTAATTACTATAATTTTAGTTATTATAGTCATTGTTATCATACTTACAATAACAGCTGTATCTGATATATTACTCAATTTATCTGCAGTACACAGATAATTCTTTTAGCTTTAACTACATTACTTACAGCTATACATTCTTTGTCAACACCTTTTTCCCCAACCCTGCCTACGTGGATACACATGTTGTGAGTGAGTCAATCCAGTGATTGGCAAAAACCAATTTGATTCTCTAAAGAATTTAAACAAAGAAAAGCAAAGACTAAATAAATAGATCAGAAGTTATCTTGCTCTGGAAGTGGAAAAACAAAAACACTTGAGGGCAGAATAGGTGTGACAGACAACAACCTGAAGTTCCAGGTGAACAGGAAGTATGGGGAAGGAGAAATTAAAACCAGATGGAAGAAGCCATTCTGCAGAAGGCACAGTGGAGCAGTGGTGCTGAAAGAAGCAGAGATGACAGATTTTGTGGCCACAGAGAACAAGAAGTAGATCGATGAGCTGCCTGACAACTTCTAATTCCCTGTGAGATGAGGTTTCATAATACTCCCTTTACCCTTAACATGCATTTTCCTTTACTCAGCTGAGCTCAGGAGGGTTTCCATTCCTTGCAATCAAATACCCTCTAAAGACATAATTATATATACCTCAGTTTGTATTCAAATTCTTCTTGCTTGCTTCCTCATTTCTTTTAAACCTGGCCTAAGTTTTTTTTTTCAACATTAGACATAGGTGTTCAAATTGATTTATTAAACTCTATAGATAGAACACAATCCAGTTATGTCACAGATTATAGCTAAAAACTTGGCTATATCTCAAGTCAAACTGGGTCCTATGAATTGTAACAACTGCCCTGAGTTTAGTTTCTCTGCAAGAATGACATCTATAAGGCCTGTATCCAAGACACTGGTGTGGCTAACCTGTCAGTAACTCACGTACAAAAGCATGAATTTTAAATTTACATACTGGTAGATAATGAACAAAAAAAACAGGAATACCCACCCTTTTGATTTTTGCATCACATTTTTATTAGGGTTCTGTATCACATGTGTTTTTGATGGACATTTCATAACATGCTCACATGTCTCTGCTTATAGGGGAATAACTGTCCATGTACAAACTTACCCAAGCAAGAAGAGTCAGCTATCATTTAAACACTAAGTCTGAACAAATGAAAAGAAATGTGATATTTCATAAAGACAGCAGACATTATGTCTAAGTGATGAAGAATTTAGGCTTCTGTAATATGTCTTTTGTTTTTGTTTTGTAATTTTCTTCATATGATTACCTTGACATTTCTAAACTAACTCACAGAACTGTAGTAGCTAAAAGGCTAGTCTGCTCAGAGCAGTCAAGTAAGTCATCTTTTTGGAGTAAATTTAGTAGTACAAATTGGCTTCCATTTACTTGCATGTTTGTGAATGGAGTGCGTTAGTCAGTGTTACCAATTGCCTGCCTCTAAGAGAAGAAAATGTAATAGTAGCTTCCTGGAGCTTTCCTCTTCTCTCATCTCATCAGTCTCAGTGCCAGAGACTTTATACAAGCACCATTGCTGTTGTTCAGTTTTGGGTCTGATAGTCCTGCCTTTCGGTCATAAGAGATAACTTCTCACCTGGTGGCTTTTTTTTTTCTGGATCACCAAAGACCTCATTTAAATTTTTGGAAGTGCCATCTCAAATATTTTATTGAATCAGTCACAGAACACATAGCCTATTTCGTTCTCTACAGTGGATGAGAACATAGTTACTTCCAACCACTATTTTGGAATTTCCATTTAAGTATTTGCTGAGGTTTACAGGTCCAATATAGGCTTTAAGGCTGTCAGTCAACATGTAACAGGGTTTAAAAATGGAGTTTATTTCTGTCTTTACTCTGCACAGTTCTGCAAGGTGGAAAGTGGGTCACTTCACAGGCCTAAATTATGTTCATGATCTCAACAAAAAAAAAAACCCTTAAACTTTGGCTTGTTTATCCAGTACTGTGGCTGTGTTATTCTCCATCAATTCCTCTTAAGAGAAGTGTCAGTTGGCTGGAATGCATAGTACAGTCTTAAGGCCAGAGACCATTCAATCATGTAGTGAGGGCCTGTGTCAACTTTGCTTCGGAAGGCAACTTGTTTTTTTTTTAAGATTTATTTTTATTGTTTTTGACAGAGAGAGAGAGAGAGAGAGCAAGAGAGAGAGAGAGAGAGAGAGAAGGGGGAAGGCCAAGAACAGTCTCCACAGTTGCACATCATCGGTTTTTCCACATAGTTTCATTCCACAGGTGGAAGTGGGGCTGCACAGGGCAGGAACTGGGCCGGGGTCTCACCCCGGTGAGAACTGAACTGGGGGCACTCCCCAGTTCAGCATATAGGTCCACACGGGTCGGGGCCGGGATTCGATCCTCGGTCCCTGGGGCTGCTAAGTGAGCTCTTAACCCACTGAGCCATCCCGGCTTCCCCACAACTTGTTATTTTTAAGGGCTGAATCCAAAGGTTACTGCTGTTCCATTAGAATTGAGATATTAAGAAAATAATGTTTCTAGAGATTCCCCTGCAAAACAAAACAAAACAAACAAAAACAGCCAATCCCCCCAAACAAAATATTCAATTCTCTCTACTACACCTCTCTCCTTCCCTTAATTGAACCCACTGGTTTAATTCAGTCTTGACTCTCATATACTGAAGCTTCACATTTGTACTTGATTTATAAGAAAACGTGGCATATATTTTTTTAAAAATCTATTACTTTCAAATAACAAGAGGGTTTGAATAGTAATTTTGATGTGCAAGGTACAACATATACACACAAATGAAGTATGACAGTAATAAGTTCACCAAACTGGAAAAAAAAAATTAGTTGTAAATGGTTGTTTTAAGAAGCTGCCATTGGACCAGATCACCCCCTAGGGAAAAACTTCATTGTTTAAAAAGAGTTCTCTGAAATATCTTGGCAATTATTTTCCGGACTGAGGTAAGAATTAAGTTGTCCTACACTCACATTTTTCAGCTATGTTAAGGCAGCCAAGAAGAACCAGGGGCCCACCTACAAAATATTCACCCCTCAAAAATAAAAAGTGAATGGCATTACTTTTGCTCCATAACTCTAAAATCTTACCAAAAAATCAGTTCTATATTGGAAAATGTTTTTGAGCAACTGTTTTAATCTTCAAAAGTAAACTTAAGTTTAAAAAAAAGGACATTTTATACTTCAGTCACCTGTCAAGTATTATTTACCTGTTGTTTGCTGCTCTATGGATGGACAACAGAAATTCTTTCATTCCCAGCATGCTTTCCTTGATTACTGGACTCACTTATCTATTACTATCACACAAATCTGCCCCTTGATTAGTTCCATAGGTAAATATAAGTACTGTGGCTGCCAAGCCATATAAGTCAATGCCAACTATATTCAGAAATGTCAATCTGCTATGGAAAAAAATGTGGGATATATTCTACAAATTTAACAAGTTATTATTAACTTTATTTTGGAGATAAAAACTGGAAGCTCAGAAAGGTTTGATAACTTGCCCCAAACCACGTGGTGAGTGAGTAGAGCTGGATTTTGATCCTGGTTTTGTCTGCCTGAACTCTTATAATATGTGCCAGGCACTGTGTAAGATATCTGACATGCAGTATCTGTTGCGAAGAAAATCCTCATGCCCAACTGCTCAAATTTCTATAGAGAGGAATGATACTTCCTAGGAAGAGAGGAAGAGGAGGAACAATTCTAGCCTTTCTCCATCTCTCACGGCTCCTGCCTAACAGGGCAGGAACATTTTTCCTTGACAGGATTGAAAGAAGGGACTGGACAAGTATGAATCAGTCACTTCTGAGTTTTCAGCATTATCTCACTCTTAGTGCAACCAATAGGATAACTTCAAGGAAGGGTTTGCCCTTGAGGGGAAGGATGGTAGTTGTTCAGTTCTGCCTGTGATTGCCTTTGTGGGTAAGTTTAATTCAAATGGGAGGTATAGAAAAGTACTAACAGTAATTACTCTTGGATTTAAATCTACTTTATTAATAATGAGGCTGACATTTTTATCTTTGTTTGCCTGACTCAAAAAGTGGCTCCTAATTCAGAATATGAAAAGGGAAATGATTTTCGATCCTAAAACCCCAACCCTAGATACTCCTATTAGCCCCATTTTCTTGTAGAAGTGACTAAAGCTCATAGAAGTAATGTGTTCAAAATAAAGAAACTAATAAAATAGTAGGAATAGGAGTTGAATCTAGGTCTCTCTAGCTCTAAAGCCCTCTCTTTCAATATGGTACTTTGAATCAATTTCATCCATGCACCCCACAATTGTCATGGATAATCAAGGGTTGTAACCATTCCTTAAATTTGAAGTCTGGATATGGAGAAGGAAAAATAACAAGCAACAATGACAAATGAAAAAAATGTGGTTAGTTTTCATTTTCATAAATAACCTACAATAAGCTGAATGTCAGAGAGGATTCAGAGAAGATAGATGGAGGTTGGAAGGGAATTGGTAGGGGTACAAAAGCATAGCCAGTAGTCAAAGCAAGGTGCTAATCAGTGAAGGCAAAGCCTGTTCTGAGGCAGAGTGAATGGGAATACATTTTTGGAAAACTGGCAACACAGAAAAATCTCCTTTTGCTACATATGAGCTGTTAGTTAACATGTTTATGAATACTGAAGTGACTAAGATTATTTGGCTAGATTTGCCTACCTCCAAATCTCTTTTCTCACTCAACACATACACACACACACACACACACTCACACACAAAACAAAACAAACAAAAAAAAAACCACTTGGTCCTATGGCTATGGAAGGATACCCAAGGCTTCATAATGAAGTTACTTATGATAGAGGAAGGAAGGAGAGAGGCTAGGGAAAGAATGTCATTTTCATTTAGCAGGAGCTACAAAGAGGAGAACCCAGTAGTAGCACACAACAGCATCTCTGTTATCCATAATGAAACTCCCCGGGGGAAATTGCTGTCCTCTGTAAAGGTAGATAGGCTTATTTCCTGTTTGCTGGTAGTCAGACCCTGGAGACTACACTGCTAATAGAGTTCTGAGCTCTAAGTAGAGATTTGGTGTCATTCTCAGATAATTACAGCCATTTACCCTTGTACCAATTGCAACA
>PVKE010041681.1:0-14063 GCA_004027555.1 Craseonycteris thonglongyai | reverse complement strand
ACCCACACAAGACTCTTCGCCTCTCTCAGAAAGCAATGTTGATTCATGTTTATTACTGTATAAGGTTTTGTCATTAACCTTATTAATTAGCACTGACACGTTTAAGTAAATACGTATACTGTTGTCATTTTTGTCTTAAATGAGTAAAGTATGAATACTGTTTACATATTTAAAACATTCTTGTACCCGCATACACGAATATTCCTAGGGGCAAATCGTACTTCGCGGTTTTTCAGCTTTCGCGGAAGGCTCTGGTCCCCATTAACTGCGAAAAACGAGGGATCACTGTACTTGACTTTTGTTATTTTGTACCTGTCACTGTGCTTCTCCATAACCTGGCCTGCCTGGTATAGCTCCCACTACATGAATTAAGAATACACTAGGATTACTGATTTACGTGGGACAAGATTCAATTCACAAGTTAAAATCCCTGTGAATGTTACACGATTCTCAGGTACCTCTCCTCACTGACAGGTGTTCTGACACAAATCCCAAATGCCTACTTTTTTACCACACTCATTGTTTCAATATGCCTTCCTGACACATAAAATAAAGAATAAAAACAGAGAAATAGAGAATAAATTTTTATAGCAACATTTGGCTTCTGGGGCAGACTTCCCACCTGGACACATTTCCTGCCTAGAATGGTGCATACAGAAACATTTTGCTGGGTAATAAAAACTTACATGGAACTTGGTGTTGGAATTTAGGCTCTTAATCTGGCAGCAAAGATACAAAATTGATGAGACTCTCCGGGGTAAACTTAAATACACTACATCAGAGCATCTGATTTAACTCAGATTCAAATAATAAATCCAAAAATAAATAACACTTATATAGCATTGTGTGCCAGATAATGCTTCATAGGTTTACATAAATTAACTCATTTAAGCCTTCTAATCATCACCATACCACCCCACTGTGCCAAAATGCCAAGAGCAAAAACACCTGTGGGAAATCTGGAACTGGGTCACAGTGGCAGAATGGGCTCCCACACGGCAGATGTACAAGAAAGAACAGCCCCACGCCAGTATCAAGTATATGAAATGCCTACCGTATGTTTAACACACTAAGCTAGACATCATGAGACGTAAGGGTGCTTACCACCACTATGTACATTAGTGTTTAGGTTTGCAAGAACAATAGCACAGAAATATTTCATTTCTCTTAAGTAGTTTCCTATCATTTGAATGATGTATGCTGATACCTAGAACCTTGTTTCATAGAGTCTGAAATGCCAAATGAAAGTTTATCATATTATAATTATACATTTTCCAGCTTTTAAAACATAAATTAATTCTACTAATTGCCACACCTAAACAATAAGCACTCATGGAACCAACATTTAAAGAAACAGGAGCTCAGAGAGTCACCTTCTACATTAGATTCTGATTAATCTGTTACCCCCACAGTAACAAAGCTTTATTACTCCCATGTGTCTGCTAAAATGTTCTTCCCGAGTTCATGTGGAATCTTACTGGGAGACAAATTTCTCTGTAATTTCCAGCTAGTATCATGTCAGAACTCTTTAGAAAAAATTGCTAAAGAGATATTATAATCTAGGTAGGAAATAAGACATGCTCAACATTTTGATGTCCTAAAGGACTAATGAGGTTTTCCAGCCAATAGTTATCTTAAATTTCAGGCAAGAAATAAAGCTAATCACAGACAAAAAGTGTTAACTTGGATCTGTTAGATCTTCAGGGTGCCAAACAGTCACAAGTTCAAGAGACACTGAATTGCTTCCATTGTTAAAGAAAAAAGAACTAGATATTTCTGTCTATTTTAGAACTCTGCCTAATAGGAGGTGATTAGAAACTGACTGGCCAATGCAGTGATGCAAAGAGTATAAAAAGTAACTTTAAATATAAAATCAGGGGGATGCCAGGATGGCTCAGTGAGTTAAGTACTCGCTTTGTGGTCCCAGGAACCGAGGATCGAATCCCGAATCACAGCCCATGCCAACCCATATGCTAAACTGGGGTGTTTCCCATGCAGAGGCCTCTAGTTCAGTTCTCCCTGGAGTGAGTTTCCCATGTGGGAGGGCCCTGGCTCAGCCCCTGGCCTGGTTTCCATCCCATGCGGCCCCCACCCACCTGTGTGGAACGAAACCATGTCAAAAACTGATGACGTACAACTACGAAGACTGCTCTGGGCCCTCCCTCTTCTCTCTGTCTCTCTGTCAAAAATAAAACACACACACACACACACACACACACACACACAAGTCAGAAGTTATTAAAAAAGAAACTTGTCAAGTCTAACTTTATGGAAATGTAGGTGAATAGTGTGTACAATTGACTATACTTCTAAAAATCTCTTTGTCTACATGGACTCCTCTTTTATTTTTTAAAGATTTATTTATTGTTTTAGGGAGGGGGGTTGGGGGCAGAGGGCCCAGAGCACTCTCCACAGTTTTACATTGTTAGTTGTGACATGTTTTCATCCTACACAGGCAGATGTGAGGCCGTGTAGGGCTGGTACCGAACCAGAGGCCTCCTATGTTGAAGGTGAGAACCTTTGCCACTGAGCCATCCTAGCAGTTACCAGTTGTGCCACAGCTCAACATATGGGGGTTGCACAGGCCAGGGCCCAGAATCAAACCCTAGACCTTGTGATTGCGAGGCAAGCACTCAACCACTAAGCTACCCCAGCATCCCTACATAGACTTTTTTTTTTTTTAACTTACTGAACATGCCACAATATTTTGAGTACAATTGTTTTAATGTTTTAACATAACAGAGTCAATGTGTAACAATGGCTGAGGGTACAGCTTCAGTGTCAGGCACAACTGCATCTCATAAATGCCTCCTCTCTGTCTCCAATGTAAATTAATTAACCTCTTTTAAGTCTCCATCTCCTCATCTATAAAACAGGGATATTAAAATAACCTATCTCCTAGATTTTTATAAGGATTAATTGTGATATGCTCAAAAAGCATTCAGCACAATATATGGCTCAATGTAGTCATTAATATAAGTTCTTTAGCATAATTATTTTTTCTTCTGAATATAAAATTTCTAAAATTTTTCAGTATTAAACTTCTTTCCCCACACAAACAGATACTTAATTTTTTTAACCATGCTAACTCTGTTTTGAATTCAGTAAGGAAAAAGGATTTAACAGAGAAATTTAAAATATTACTGGCTTTAACATGGTTTCTTTAGGTATCATACCAGTATTTCTTCACTTTTTTCTTAGAGGAATTCAATAACTACTCCAAGAACTCAAAAATATAGTAGACAATTAAGCTTGATGACAAGTTTTGACAATTAAGTTTGCAAACTTGCCACCATGTGCGTACATTGGCAGCACTGTACAAGCAATTCAGTAAGGTTTCATAATCTCGGTATATCAATGTCTCACACCTGTGCTCGTGTCAACATGTGGTGGTGTCTTGCTGAGTGGCGTTCACTATTGTTGCATGTTTTTGTGTGGCCTGGTGAGAATGTTGGAGCTTGAATTAGAGAAATGAACAAACACTAAATTTCTTGTTAAACTTGGTGAGAATGGAAGTGAAATTAGGGACATGTTAGTCCAAATTTATGAGGATAATGACCAGAAGAAAAAGACAGTGTACAAATGAATTACACATTTTTCTGAGGGGGAGAGAGAGTGTCACTGATGAAGAGAGGTCAGAGTGGCCAGTAGTGAGCAGAACTGACCAAAACATTGCAAAGTTTTGGTGAACTGTGCATCCAAATCATCAGCTGACTGTGAGAGCACAGCAGATAAGGTAAACATTGATAGGAATATAGTTAGGAAAATCTTCACCAGAAATCTTGGCATGACAAAGGTGTGTGCAGAAATGGTCCCAAAGGAGCTCACCAATAAACAAAAGCAAAGAAGAGTCAAAGTTTGCAAAGACCTTTGGAGAGGCAAGACAATGTTTTGGGCTGTGTTATCACTGATGATGAAACATGAGTGTATCAATACGACCCTGAAACAAAAAGCATCAAGGTGCACAATGGAAATGAGCCAATTCTCCATGACCAAAAATGTTTCACTAGTCCAAATCAAGAGTCAAAACAATGTTGTTACCCTTCTTAGATATCAGGTGAACTGTTCATCATGAATCTGTACCCACTGGACAGTCAACCAAGTTGACTATTTGGAAGTGCTGAAAAGGTTGTGTGAAAAAATTAAGACAAAAATAACCTGAACTTTTCCCCAGCAATTCATGGGTCTTGCATCATAGCAGTACACCAGCTTAGCTCACAGCGCACTGTCTGTGAGGGAGTTTTTAGCCAGTAAACAAATAACTGTATTGGAACACCCTCCCTACTTACCTGATCTGGCCCCCAATGCCTTTTTTCTTTATTGGATGATAAATATTGAAAGGAAGACATTTTGATGACATTCGAGACATCAAGGGTAACACAACAACACCTTTGATGGCCATTCCAGAAATAAGTTTCAAAACTGCTTGGAAGGGTGGACTAGGTGCTGGTATTGGTGCTTAGCTTCCCAAGGGGAGCACTTTAAAGGTGACCATAGTGATATTCAGCAATGAGGTATGTATTAATAGCACTTGTTTTAGAATGAGTCTCAAACTTAATTGTCAGACCTCATACAGTGAATAAAATATCACAGAATTACGAACATAGGATAATAGCAGAACCACACTTTCTCTTGAAACAAAACAATATTTTAAATAGCTATATTTAAAAGTTACTTAATCCTATCTATCAATTACCACAGAAATGTAGGAAAAGTCCAGCAACTACTTAGGACAATATTTGCTGAGCATCTATGTGCTTGACAATATATATGCTCAGCCCAACAGATGTGGAAATTAAAAAGTATGGCCACTGGCTGGGAAGCCGGGATGGCTCAGCGAGTTAAGCTCTAGCTTTGCAGCCCCAGGGATCACGGATCGAATCTCAGCCCGTGCGGATCCATATGCTGAACTGGGGTATGTTTCCCATGCAGGAGGCCCCCAGTTCAGTTTGCAGCCCCTGGTTCAGCCTCTGGCTCGAGCAGGCGTGCCTCCCATGTGAGCAGCTCCCAGGCCAATTCCCATCCTGTGCGGCCCCTGCCCACCTATATGGAAAAAAACCATGTCAAAAACTTTTGACATACAACTACGGAGACTGCTCTGGGCCTTCCCCCTTCTCTCTGTCTCTCTCTGTCTCTGTCAAAAACACTAAAATAAATCTTAAAAAATATATATGGCCACTTATTTACCCAAGGAAAATGAAGGCATCTGATCACACAAAGACTTATACAAGAATATTCATCACAACTTTATTTGTAATAGCTGGAAATTGGAAAGCAAACTAACTGTCCAATAGGTAAATAGATAAACAAATTTTGACATGTCCATACAAAGGAATTTTTCACAATAATAAAAAGAAATTAAATACAGATTCAACAAAATAGATATATTTCAAAATAATATGCTGAGTGAAAGAAGGTAGTTTAAAGAGTACATACTATATGAGTTCACTCTAGAATTCTAGTACATGCAAACTAATCTATAGTGTTCAAAAATCAGATCAGTGACTACCCAGGGATGGTGGGAATGAAAGAAGAGTTATGAATTATAAAGAAGCATGAAGAAACTTTCAGGGGTGATCAATGTGTTCATTATTTTATTGTAGTGATGGTCTCATAGATATATACATAATCAAAACTTATCAAATAATACAACAAATATTTGAAGTTTATTATATATTAATTATACCTAAATAAAGTTGAAAAATGTATGGCCCCTGCCCAAAGGAACCTTGAAATCTAGGAATACTTGGACACTTTGAAATTCTTTGCTAATTATTTAATGTTCTAAATCACAGACTTAAAAACAAAAACTACAAAAGAGAAAAAGGCACAAAGATTAAGCAAAATAACTTCAGTTTATAATGGACCAGAAGTAGGCAATCAATCAACTCTCACGTAAATGAAGGTGCTGCCTTAGGATTTTTTCCAATTTTAAAAGAACTCATCCATTTATCCAATTCATTGATATTAAATTAATTTCTGATTAAGAAATGAAATAAATTTAACACCTTCCCCCAAAACTGGTGCCTGATCCCACCCTCCTTTCTTCCTTCCCACTAACTGGAAGTTCAGTGAAGACATACATACCCACAGCCACCCTAGTATCTAACAGTACCTGGCATGTGATAACCGAGCATGGGGCAGGTGCCTGATGACTTAGCTGATTAAGTCAATGAATGAATGAGGACATAAATGTACAGGAGGGGCATCAGCTAAGTGGAGAGGAGGTCTTCCTCAGATCTAGTTCTATCCAGTCATAGCCACCACTTTTGCTTGACTAAACCATTTCAGAGAAGCGTTTTGCCTAGGTTTTATTTTCGCCACTGCTCTTTCAAATACTATATGAGGGCTGCCCAGAAAGTATCCAGCGATGTAACCATTCTCATTACACTGACAATGGGCTGGATTTTTTCTGGACAGCCCTCATATACCATTCCAGGTGGGCACAGGCATGCCAAAAATCACTAGGACCTTAGAGGCCCTACTTCTTCAACCCCCTGTTTCACTGATGCACAGAGCTGCACATATGAATACCTACTTAATGGAGTAACCATCCTGTTATAATCCTCACAGATACTCATAATTACTGTCAACAGATGTCAGTTCTTGGGTTTCTATGGTTAACACAGTTTAATGAGTAGCACTTTGTTTCTGTACTAACTATTCTGTGTGCCTGTATGGATGTGAACACGAGTGTGTGCATGTTGTGAGGCTGTCCAATAGAAACGTCGCCTATTCAGTTGTTTTTTTTTATGACACCTTATATCTTTATGAAAGTGGAAATAACTAGAATCACACAAACACAACTTCTTATCAAGAGGAACTTGGGGGAAATAAGCTTTGTGAGTTTCTGGTGGGTGAGAGTTACAGACAGCAAATGGGGCAAGATAGAAAATGCAATTTCCAGGACAGGTGGTGGGTGGCAGTGGCAACTAGTAATTTAAACACACAGTTGCACACAATGTGGCTTTGGAATGTGGTATTACCCTACAACTGCAACACGAGTTGGGGCACAATTCCAACTCCCACCTCCGATATCCCCAACATGGCTAAATGGATAGATGAAGTGATAATGCAGAGAAGTGACAGCCCTGAGAGTGGAAAACCCTATGACAAATGTCCCACAGCCTCACCTCGGGAGGCTGACCCACTTAGAGGCAGGACAGGGTTCCTAGAGAGTCAAAAAGCTGGGAGGCTCAAAGCCTCTTGGAAACTTGATCTCCACACTACTCATACCATATTCTTCCACTTAAGAATAACCTCTATCTCTGCTTATCTGATGTTGGTGTAAAACAAAGATTCATGTACAGAAGTATGAATTGGAAATATGATTTATTTAAAATTGAACCAAACTCTGCTAGGCTACCGCAAAAGCAGAGCATTAACCTGGTCTTTAAATGAGCTCCTACTGGACCACAGATATTTCTCTAGTTCTCTCCAGGGTTAAAGGGATCACGGTGTAGTTTGTTTCCTAAATATCTTACAAATATTAAACTACATATACTGGCAGCTCCTGTATACTGCTTGCTGCCCCCAAAAGCAACATCCCCTCCTTTTTTATCTTTCCAGTGAAGATAACTGGCCATCTTGGGAAAAGTTCCCTTTATTTCTGCTCCTAGTGAGGCATGGGGTGGGAGGAGGGAAGGTGAGGAGTAGAGTGAGGTGGTGGACATGGGAAAAAGTATCACCATGAGAACACAGGTAAGAAAGAAAACACGTGCAACTTAGATTGCAGTCTCTAGTAAAAGAAGATGAATTGCCCATCAGTTCTTCCCACAGAATCTAAAGACAAAACAAAACAAAAAACAGACTCATAGAAATAGAGACCAAAGGGATGGTTACCAGAAGGTAAGGGGTGGGGGATGTATGAAAGGGGGAAAGGGTACATAGTCAATATTATTGTGATAAAATTACAAGGTGACAGATGATTACTAGAATTAGTGGGGTGATCACACTGTAAGATACAAAAAAGTCAAATCACTATACTGTACACCTGAAACTAACATAACCAATAAAGATTTATACCAACCATACTTAAAATATAAATAAATATTCTCCCCTCAGTAGGATATTCAAAAACATATATATAAAATTACCTAGTTCCATGGGTTTCTATGAGCTTAATGGGTACCAATTACTGCTTTTACTGTGTTTTTTACAGAAATATTCACTTTGTGCTACAATTAACTGATTTACAGAAAACTTGTAGCACATGGAATATTCTACAGATACAGTTGCTTTTTAAATAATTTCTTCCATTGACTGGGTATGCTTGATGGCACCAAGGGAATTTCTATGGATATGTTTTGAGGTGTGGTGAGAGCAGTAAGGTTCTATTTAGGATGGGGACTCCTAGTCTTTTGTAAATAGATACTGAAGCATCTGTAGAAGAAATGTGACTTCTGTAAGACAATGGGAGCAGGAGGGATTTGCTACAACATAATGGGGTGCGAGGGGGAGAATGAGTCAGCGTTATTTGGCAGAGTGCTGGGTATATGGAGGTCCCTATACTATTCTGTCTACTCTTGAGTGCGTTTAAAACTTTCCATAATAAATGTATTAAAAATACTTCTTCCCATCACATATTTTAGAAATCCTGATCAAAGTTGTAATTGGGTCCACTTATAAAAGTTTTTAGTGAGAATACAAAAAGGGTCCATTACAATCTGGTAAAAAGTATGGATGGAAAATTTATTAATTACTAGTAATAAAGCTCAAGCCATCATGTGGTCATGTGTATCCTGGATTCAGAAGAAGACACAACAGTCACTGACATTTCCACAGCTGCTCTTCGAGATCACATTTACATGACCCCTTGCATCCATCAGTCTCAAAAGTGCTGCATCATTATAGAACCACTAACTCTGATGCAGTCACGAGTTATCTGGCATCTGCATTTACAAGTGGGCAAATGGACACGGAGGTTAAACAAATTGACCAAGGTCAAATGAAGAAGATACGCTGGTCTGCAATGCTCCACTATCCCAGCTGGGGACCGTAATCAAACTATTCATCCCCCGCTTAGTTCGCTATTGCTAGTGCACTTAACTCAAATACTCTAGTAAAAATTATTCCAAGATGTAGAATATATAGTCATTTGCCTCCCAACGCCAAATACAAGATCCCCAAGGCCCAAAAGCCGGCTACCCACTGCAAGCCCACCAGCAGCTGTAGTGGGGGCATATCTGTTCCATTTTCCCTTCCTCACTCCCTCACTGCACTTCCAGATGTAACACATCATACAACCTTGACAGCAACCAGCCTTGAAAGGCTTTCAAGAAACTTCTAGGAGTTATTACAGTAACTCCAGTGAGTATAACTGAAACCCCCATATTACCAAGCACAGGCTTTTAAGTAGCTTCAGAAAGAGAAGTGGCTTTTCTCATTAATTAATTAAGGTAATATTAGGCAAACCATAAGTAATTGCCATTTTTGTAAGTCAAAAAATGATCAAATATTAGTAATTTCAAATGATTCAATTGAATACATTTTGTACCATTAGTGCATTTTGGTCCTACTCACATACCTCACACTCTGAAACAGAAATGGTCTGTACTTTTTCTAACTTCTACATATCAAAAACACAGTTCTTATTTGTGAGACTCTTATTTGTTGGACACCTGATGCCCACAGAAGAATTAATGATTCATAGGTGCAGGTGTGGCACTCTCAAGGTGCCGTCACCACCAGCATCCAGAACAGTCAGAACTCAACCAATATTTGGTGTGGACAACCCAGGGAGATGTTGGAATTGAATTGGCTGTAACATAGCCAAATGAAAACACCAGAGAGTTAACCTACAAAAACAGCAATTAATTACTTTCAATTATACAGTGTTTTTTTATTGCCAACTTGACAGTTGTTTTACTGCTGAATGTTTCCTGGATATCGTAATTTTGAACTTCACAATTTGTAAACTTTTCAATTCTATGAAAGAAAGCAGGTCACACTGAATAGTTTATGTTCCAAAATCAAAGTCTTATACTCCATAGACAGGATATTAAACCAAGTCAGGCATTAACTCAAATATCCTCACACCATTCTATTAGCTCCCTTATACCTCCTCACCCCTTCAGCCCTTTCAGTCAACATTTATGTAGAATTTGCTCTTGTTCTTGGGACTTTCCACATGACTGGGAAGAGATGATTACTCATGAGGCAGTGTGGAAAGTTCATTATTAAACAAATGCAGTGGGACACAAAGGAAGAAGCAATTAATTCTTCCAGAAGAGTCAGAGAAGGTAGCTCTCTGAACTGTGACTTGAACAATGAATAAGGGATTTCATCGCAAATAAAGGAAGAAAGAGTATTACAAAGAGAACAGTATAAGCAAAGGCAAGGCATGTAGTTACAAAAGAACACAGCAGGTTTGGGCACAGCAAGCCTGTCAGTGTGCTGGAGTGTCCAGGTACACTGAGGGGGACAGGTGGGAGAGGCAGGCGAGGAGACTGGGAGGGTGGGTAAGACCAGATTAAGAGCTCTGGATGTTATGCTAAGGGTAGCACTTAATCTTCAAGGCAATGAGGAACCATGGCCTTACAAGAGTATAATTGATGGAGGCTATTGAAATAGAAAGCTGATCCTGGCTTTGTTACTTGGTGTGCTATCATTTTTAGGAGAAAGAAAAACTGGGTAGCTTTTTAAAAATAAAAATAGAAAGACAAACCACTTTACTTTGCTTTACATATTTTATATCTCATTACACTAAGAATCAGCATAACTAACGCTTATTGCTTAAAAGCAAAGACTCTGGAGGCAAATTGCCTGAGCTTGAATCCCGGCTCTGCCACTTGCTCACTGTGTCTCCTTGGACAACTTACTTAACATCTGTGTGCTTAAGTTTCTTTAGATACACAATAGCATAAATAATAGAACCACAACCTCATTAGTTTACTGTAGGAATTAAAAGAGACAATTCCTGTTAAGCTCTCAGAACAAGGCTGACAAATGCTAAGGGCTTGATTAGTTTAGCTTTTAACATTATTTTTCAAATAGTATTAGTCCTTAGAGAAAATAAAAGCAGAAGTCACTAGTTCTATTTAAGACCCTCAGACCTACCTTCTAGACTCCAGGAAAGATCTTCTGAGAATTGTTGTCAAATGTGACTGTGTCTTTTAAAATAAAATAGCATGAATGAGATTATTTCTTGGACCATACCAACTATCAGTTCCCTACAATTACAGGAGGACATAATAAAAATGACCAGTATCTACCAACATCCACTCTTTTCAACCAGAAAAAAAGATTAACTTTTACTACATAGGTCTTACAATTCTGTTTTTAAAAAGGGTGGTTAATGCTTCATGTGACTGTACTATTTTTACCCTTTGAGGCTGTTATTTTAGTCTCACAGTATGAAACCAATATTGAATCAGCAAGCAACTATATTAGCACTTCCTTTTAACGTTAGAAACAGTTGATCTCTGGTAGTAACTCAGTCTTAACACACAATAGCAGAAAGCACCTTTGGTTAAAAATTTTTCTTCCTTTCAAATATAACAGTAATATAAAGATACACTTTTACCGGTTTATTAGGCTTTTTGAAGGCTTTACATTCTGGTGAATATAAAGATTAATATAAATTTGATCCTATGTAGATAAAGAATTTAGCCAGCCAAAAAAATATCACAAAATTACTCTAAAGCAATACAGGGCAGTGTAATGGTTCAAGGCTTGAGAATCAGACAGCCTCTAGGCTGGGTTTGGGGCTCTGCCACAGTACTTGGTTCTATAACCTTGGGTGAGGCACTCAACCTCTCTATCCTTCAGTTTCCTTATCTATAAAATGGGAATAACAGTATTTACCTTATAAAGTTAAAAGGATTAACTTTTACATATGTACACACATGTAAGCACTACAGAAGTATTTGGTATATTAGAAAAAAAAAAAAAGCCCACACAAAGCCCCAAGCCCTTCTGTCCCTAAGCCCAGAAAGCAATCTTGATTTTCACTGTGCAAAAGGGTATACATTCAGGACAACCAGGAAACAATAAAAAGAATATATTTTCCATTGTCTCTTTTTTAAAATGGGAATAGGAGATCAAAGATGGCGGCATGAGAGGAAAACGCCGATAACTGCCTGGGAAGGGCCTTGTGAACAGAGGGGAATCCACAGGGGAAACCCTAAGAAGAAACCTCAACTAAGAGAACCACACTACGCAGAACAACACACAAAGGTTAGAGAAAAAAGGGGAGAGCGGGAGAGGGAAAGGGAAGCAGCGGTTCGGGGACAGAGACTCGGAGCGCAGCGCAGGGCTGGAAAAAAAAAGGGGGATTGGGGGACTACGGTCAAAGTGGAGCTGGATCGAGGGCGGGCTGCAAGCCGAGACCTAGGGAGCGTGGAAGCCCCACAAGACAGTGGACAATTTAACATCTGAACTCAAGGGATAGCACACAGTGCCCTAATCAGATCACAGAGCCTAAAGTGGAACAGGGACTGTGGAGCAGGGCGGCGGCACTTCCCGGTGGGAGGGGTGAGAGCAGGACACCAGCCCACAACAGCTCAGCACCCCTGATTTACGGAGGAGATTGACTGTGAGGGAGCGCCTTCTGAGGACAGGGCTCTTGGAGTGAGGGCTGGGGCTTGAGTGGGCATAGCTGCATTGGACGTGCTTAGAGTGAATCCGGCGGTCGCAAAAGAGCCAGGAGCATAGAGCAGCTGCTGCCCGAGCTATGTCCTCTGCGCACAGGGCTTTCGGCGCCGCGCCCACTGGGCCGCTGTGGTACCGCTGCATGCACCCACCAGGGTTTCTGGCACCACGCCCACCAGGCCACGACGGCGCCGCTGCCAGCGCGCAACTGCTTTCGGCGCCCTGCCCACCGGGCCGCCGCGACACCGCTGCCAGTGCGCAAGCGCGCAATTGGGCTTTTGGCGCCCCGCTCACTGGGCCGCTGCGCATCGCTGCGTGCACGCACCCCGGCATTCGGCACCCCGCCTACTGAGCCACTGCGGCACCGCTGTCTGCTCACCAGCGCACTACAGGACTTTTGGCGCCCTGCCCACCGGACCTCTGGGGCTTTGGAGCCCGCGCGCAACCGGGCTGCCGAACGGGTTGCAGTGGTGTCATTGCCAGCACGCAGGACTGCGCGGCCGACCAGGGCCTCTGCCAAGCCCCAGCCCATCCAAGTGCTGCCCTGCGGGCATGGCTTACAGATACAATTGAAAGAGGGGCAGCCAGGCTGAGGAGAGAAAGACCAGAGCTCCTGCGCCCCCCCGACACTGAACCACCAGCCCCCCTGCTGAAAGAGGAATCTGCTATTGTGTCTCAGGCCCGCCCTAGCTCCTACTCACATGCCCCCACCCCTGGCCACACCTTTATTATCCTGCTATCTAACAGCTAAGACAGCAACCTGAAGTACCCCAGGACACAGAAGCTGTCTGCTTCCCCCAACCCTCTCCCAAAATCTCCTTCTCCCACAACTGAGCCCAAAAGAAAAAATAAAGAGAAGCCCATCTGATAGGCAAACCCCCAGAGGGAAAACAGACTCATGCGTAGAGCAAAAAGAACCACAGCAAACACAATGCACACCTCAGAATCCAAAGCCCCTCCAGAAGATCAGGGGCAGTCTTTAGTAAAGGACCTTGCACACTTGGAATCAAATCTAAGTGAAACAGAATTCAGGGATGCATTAATCAAGACACTCAGAGAGCTCACTCAATACTGGCAAAGTACCCAGACACAGTTAAATGACCTCAACAAGAAATTTTCTGAGCAAAATGAGTACTTTACCATTAAATTGAGAAGCTAGAGCAGAAACAAAAGGAACTCCTTGAAATAAAAGGCATCATGGGAGAGCTGAAAAAAGAACTGACCAGCATAGGAAACAGGGCTGACCAGCTAGAGGAAAGGATGAGTGAAATTGAACATACAAGCATGGAAATGTCACAGAGGGAAGAAGAAAGGGAAAGGAAAATCAAGAGAAATGAAAGAGCCCTACAAGAACTTTCTGACTCCATCAGAAAGAACAATATTAGAATAATAGGGGTACCAGAAGGAAGCGAGATGAAATCTTCTCAGAGTCTACTAAAACAAATAGTGGATGAAAATTTCCCTAACCTGTG
>PVKE010041680.1:0-14064 GCA_004027555.1 Craseonycteris thonglongyai | reverse complement strand
TTTACACAACGGAATACTACTCAGTGATAAGAAATGATGAAATACAGTCATTTCTGGCAACATGGATGGACCTAGAGACCATCTTATTAAGCGAAATAAGTCAGAATGAAAGAATCTGGAAAAATATGACCTCACTTATAGGTGGAATATAAAACTGAAAGTTACAAAGACACAGAGACCTATGGACACACTCAAAAACTTGGTGATTGCCTGAGGGAAGGGGAGGAGCGGGGAAAGAGAGAGGGAGGGGAGGTGGGAGAAGGCACCAGCATTATGGACACACTCAATAGTTTGGTGGTTACCTGGAGAAAGGGGAGAAGGGGGAAGGGAGAGTTGTGGGGGGAGGTGGGAGTGGGCACCAGATGTATGGTGGTGGAGGTGGACCTGATCCTGGGAGGTGGGCACATAGTGTGATGCATGGGTGATGTGATGTGGACTTGTGCATCAGGAAACTATTTAATTGTTACCAACCAATGTCACCCCATTAAATTTAACAATTAAATATAATAATAATAATAATAAATGCTAAGATAATAGAAAATGGTTAGCCATCATCTTGTAGTAAAAGATCAAACATGCAATTAATTGTGTCATTGCCCCCATGCTATGTATCAGATAGCAAGTAGGAGAGAGCTGGGGTAACAGGTGCAGCGCTCTTTGCTAATTTGGTCTTCGTGATTCTGCGTCGCCTTTTTTCTTTCATATTCTCTCTCTTTCTTCTAAAGATTTATTTTATTGCTTTTTGCAGAAAGAGACAGAGACAGAGACAGAGAGAAAGGGGAGGGCCCAGAGCAGTCTCCATAGTTGCAAGTCATCAGTTTTTGACATGGTTTGGTTCCACACAAGTAGGCAAGGGCCGTGCAGGGTGGAACTGGGCTGGGAGCCTCCAGAGCCAGGAGTCAAACTGGGGGGTGAGAACTGACCTGGGGGCCTCCTGCGTGGGAAGCACACCCTAATTCAGCATATGGGTTCACATGGACCAGGGCAAAGATTCGATCGGGGTGGGTATTTAACCCTTGGTCCCCGGGGCTGCAAAGTGAGCGCTTAGCCCACTGAGTAACCCCGGCTTTTCCTCGTTCATATTCTCAAACAGAACAATGAGGAAACCAACAACAACGACTGTGTCTGGCACAGTGCATACTCCAGGCGGAGTTCACTGAGAGATGCAGGGACCCCTTGCCCTGGTCCCAACCGTAGAAAATGACACTCATTTATGATTCTCCTCTGGACTCCCACTGGCTGGTCTAGACACTCTGAGAGAGAGGCCTCATCAGCACACTGAACTGTCACATTCTCAGAGTCCTCATGGTGATACCACCTCCAGTATGGTAGAAATAAGACTTGAGAGGCTGGGATTAGAGCATGGAGACTGTACAATATGTGCCTGAGTTTAGAGCTCAGTTGCTAGTATGGAATCATAGAAGGTTTTGGAACACAGGGATAGAATACTAAGCCCAAGTTTAAATTCTGGCATTTAAATTGGTATGAGGGTGATTAAGATAGCGGTAATGTTCTCCTCAGCTTGACTAAAGTTTATTTATTTAATTTTTTTAAGATTTGTTTTTATTGGTTTTAACAGACAGACAGACAGAGAAGAAGGAGGGTCCAGAGCAGTCTCCATAGTTGCACGTCATTAGTTTTCTTTACTTTCATTTCAAATGTGGGGACAGAGCTGTGCAGGACCGTAACCAGGCAGGGGTCTCACCCCAGTGAGAACTGAACTGGGGGCACACCCCAGTTCAGCATATGGGTTCTCACGGGCTAGGGCCAGGATTTGATCCTTGGACCCTGGGGCTGCAAGACAAGCATTCAACCCAATGAGCCATCCTGGCATCCTCTGACTAAACTTTAAACAGGCTTTTTTCTGACTACAGGCCCCTGGCCTGCTTTTTCTTTTTCTAAGATTTTATTGTTTCTGATAAAAAGAAAAAGAGAGAGACAGAGTGAGACACAGAGAGAGAAAGAGGAGGGCCCAGAGCAGTCTCTACAGTTGCACATCATTAGTTTTTCACTTCACTTTTTTTTCACAGGTGCATATGGGTCTGTGCAGGGTGGGGATTGAGCAGAGGGGCTCCCACATGGGAAGTATGCCCCAGGAACTGACCTGGAATGAGAAGAACACCCCAGTTCAGCACGTGTTTGCACAGTCTAGGGCTGCCAGAACTTGGTCCTCAGACCAACCATGGGGCTGCAATGTGAATGCTCAACCTGCTGAGCCATCCACACTCCCCCCCACCCCGACCCCATGTCTTTTCTTAAAATATTTACTTCAAAATTTTTGTAGTTGTAAATTCATTCTCTGCCCTTTGAGATGTAAATATTCTTCCAGCTAATTACAAACCAAGAATGTCTTTCTCAAGGACCTGGGAGCCACTCTTTAAAAATGTATCATAAAGGGAGATGATTACATTCATCTTCCAGTCTCTGTGGAAGAGGAACCTAAGTTTGCTGCACACAAATTATCAAACAGAAGTGGCCTATTTACATTGACCATCTCTCTCCTAACATCCTCCAGCGTTCTTAGACTAATTCACTCCAGTATTTGAAAACTCTTTTTAGGTGTTTGTTTCAGTGCAGTTGAGTTCAGCCTTTCCATTCTATGGCAATAATTTTGAGTTCTATTGCAAAAGTCTTCCTTAGTTGTTTTACCCCATTAAGTACACTTTTTCTTTGATAAGGGTGAGCAAGGGAACCACTTAGAAGCTGTTACACTTTTCCAAGAAAACAGAGAGAGGTGAAGACAGTAGAGCAAAAAAAGTTCGGATGTGGAAGAAGACAGTGAAAGAAAATGTAGAAGCTAGAGTAGCTCTCTGCTACCCTTAGTTTGGGGACAATAGTATTTCTATTTCACACTTGTCATAAAACCCATGAAAAAGCTGGGCTGGGCTGGAAAAACAGAAAGAGGAGCTAATTTATTAACTTGTTGGGTTGAGAGTTTCTCTGGAGAAGACAGATGTCCACGACATAGTGTTGGAGACGAGGCAGGGACCAAGGTAAAATATTATATATATTTATTTTCTCAAGGTAAGAAGTATTTTTATTATCATTACTAAAGTAATGCCTACATATAGTAAAAAGCTGGAATATGGATGACTACAAAATAAAAAAAAACATATAAAACACCTAGAACCTCCACCAAAATGGCAAGCACTCTTTCGATTTAGAAGTAGTCTGGGGAGGGGAAGCCAGGATGGCTCAGTGGGTTAAGTGCTCACTTTGCAGTGCTGGGGACTTAGGATCAAATCCCAGCCCCGGCCCCTGTGAACCCATGTGCTGAACTGGGGAGTGCCCCCAGTTAAGTTCTCTCTCTGCCTCTGTATCTCTCTCTCTCTCTCTCTCTCTCTCTCTCTCTCTCTCTCTCTCTCTGTCAAAAACAATTTTTAAAAAATTAAAAAAAAAAAAACACAATAAAAATAAATCTTTAGTAGTAGTTTGTGCCTAAAGTACTCTTGGGCTGGAAAGGGAAAGGTAAGAAAAATGAACATTATAACTAATGGCACAATTGCTACAAAAGAGTAGTAGGAAAGTAGCAGTAGAAGCCTTGGAAAGACAAGGTGATGGGCAACAAATCTGGGAGCAAGGAAATAAGGAACAAGTCGCCAAATAGGTGATGCTTGAGCTAGAGTTCAAATTGGGAGTCTGCCAGTTGTAAAGTAGGAGCTTTAATGAGGAGAGGGGAAAGGGAAGCCCCTTGCTGGGGGAAGATAATTGCTCTAGAGCAGGGATCTCCAAACTTTTCACCCCGTGGGCCGCATTATCTATCAAACAGCAGTTTGGGGGCCGACTACACACTCAAGGTCCAAATAAAAAAGAATCAAAACATAGATGTTGTTTTTAATTATTTATTTAATATTATTTTATTCAGATAAAAAGGTCTCCACGGGCCGGATGAGAGGGCCTCCGGCCCGCGAGCCATAGTTTGGAGACCCTTGCTCTAGAGTGTCTATCAGAGAATTCATATCTATAATCATAACGTATTCTTATACGGTGCCATGGTAGCTCAGCAGGTTGAGTGCTAGCCTTGTAACTGCAAGGTCCAGGGTTCGATTCCCAATCCCAGCCCATGCAAACCCATATGCTGAGCTGAGTTACAGTGCATCTGGTAACTGCCAGGATGGCTCAGCGGTGAAGGTTCTCGTCTCCCATGCTGGAGGCCACCAGTTTGGTTCCCTCCCCACACAGCCCCACATCCACCTGTGTGGAATGAAACTGTGTCACAACTAATGATGTACAACTATGGAGACAGCTCTGGGCCCTGCTCCCTTCTTCCTTTTTCTCTCTTACCTTCACTCAAACAATAAAGTAAATATTATTTTTAAAAAATTTGCACAAAGCAATAAAAAAAAACAGATAATAAATTTTTTTTAAGTAGACAAAATACTGAACAGGTATTTCTTCAACAAGAATATTTAAATTGCCAGTAAAGATATAAAAAGATGCCCAACTTTATTGGTTCCTGAAGAAATGCAAATTAAATTCACAATCCTCTATTGACACATACCCACCACAATGACTAAAAATATGAAATGTTGGTGGAGCTGAGGAGAAACTAGAACTCATAAACTTTTATTTTGGGAGTATAAATTATTAAAGCAACTTTAGAAACCTATTTAGTAGTATCTACTACATCTGAATAAATGCCATTCTATGAAATAAAAATTCCACTCTTATATGTAACCCTTTCCCCCCAAAAAAAGAAGATATATGTTCATCAAAAAGCATGTAAAAAAAGTTAATAACAGCAGACTTCACAATAGTATCAAATTGAAAAAACCAAAATGTCCATCAATAGTGAAATGAATAAAGCATGATATGCTCATTAAACAGAGGGAGAGAAAGAGGAAAAACACTGCACAATTAAAATGAATAAACTACAAAAACTTGTAAAATATAAATTTCACACACATAATATTGAGAAAAATAGCCACACATAAAATAGTATGTATTGAGTCATTCTATTTATAAAGTTATAAAGTTATACAACATTCATAATTAATCTGTGGTGGTAAAAATTAAGACAGTGGTTATTCCTGAGCATGGAGGGTTACTAAAAGGGTGCTCTGGGGCTTTTGGGAGATTGGTCCTGTTTTGTCTCTTGTTCTGGGTGCTGGTCACTTCCTGTGTTCACTTTGTGAAAATCCATCAAGCTGACATGTGATTTGTGCATTTCTCTGTATGCATGTTACACTGCAGTAACATTTGTGTTAAACACAACAGAAGTGAAGTTGGGCTCATTCTGTCTGAAATAAAAATTGCATGGGGAAACACTAGAAACCAGACCTTGTGTTTCATAACCACTGACATAGTCTGCTCTTAAAACCCCCAAACTGGAAAGGCAGATGGACGGAGGGACAGACATTTGAATTCCTCAAAGAGGAACATGTAAGAGGGAGGCAGCAAGAAAGATTGCAAAAGGTCCAAGATGGAAACAATGAACACACTGGGTGAAAAAAAAAGCTTAGAAAGGTTGACAGAGAGAAGCAGGGAATGACTAAAAAATTTTAGTGTTTTTGCTTTCTAACATTTATATAAGATATAATGCAAGAAAATATTTAGAATGTATAACCCTGCAGAGTGCCTAACTGTTCTCTTTGATTTGGTTCAGGTGGGGTTGGGATTCCATTTTCAGTCTGAGATTCTTCTGTCTGGAAGAAGCTTGAGTCAGAGTCTAGAATTCTTAGGACTGAAGAAAATCCCTCCATTGTTTTCCCTTCCATCCTCTTCCATTGACCCCCTTACCCTCATCACTGCCTCAGTGTGTAAATACTGAAGCTATCTGACCCACCTTGATGCCTCTTTCCCTCCATCTCTCTTCCATGCTGGCTGTCAGCTTTACACATCTCTTCCTGTCCCACAGATGCTTTGATGGGAAGGGCTGGAGGGCAGTGGGCTCAGTGGCTGAGGTCTCTACCCTGCATGCTTTAATGGAATGTAAGTGGAATCCATCACCATTTATCACTGTCAGGTCTGCCTAGCACTGAGTGATCACCACAGTGAGTGCAAATGCAGCTGTCCAGATGTCCAAAAGAATTTCTGTTCCAGATTCCTAGGAAGGTGGTAGTTCTCTCAAAAACACTTGAGGTCAGAGTCCAGAATCTATGAGGAATCCCTGTGTCTTTTCAAGTTCATAAGGCTTTTTAGTAGCCAGAACAGGGCCCCGAGGTCATGGTGAGGAACACAGTTTGCTTCTCCTCAGGCAAAGATTCTGCACAGTCTACTATAAAGGAATACTATTCCTTTGGGCCTATGGGTATTTTCTGCCCCATTTGATTTGCAGACAGACTCACCAGTTATCTTAAAACAGTTCAGCTTCTGGGTCATAAAATCAAGGGAGAACTACAGTCCAGTGATTCTTAAAGTATGGTCTACGAACCAAGATCAATAGCATCACTCTCAGATTTACAGAACCAGAAAGTCCCAGGGTGGGGCCCAGTAATCTGTGTTTTAATAAGCCACAGGTAACCAGTGCAAGATCAATCAGAGAAACACTACTCTAAGAGCAGGAGACTTAGACAATCACTTACTTGCCCTCTATTCTAATTAGTTGCACGTTCAGGATTTCTTCAAGGGAATGGAGGCATTTATGCCTTACCTGCCTGAAGGTTGAGGAATCCTAGATTAAAAGATCTCTAGAGGAAGCTCACTTTCAGCTTTAATATATAATTCCATGCCTTCAAAGTCCTCTAATGCTTTTGCTAAGGTAAAGCTAGCAGTTCATCTGTTATTCAAATCAGGTGTGCTTATACAGCCCCAGGGATTTGAGTCAATGCCAGAGCAGCTGAGGTTCAGCAAGGAATGACAAAACAAATGATAGGACATCAGAGTGTTCTACTGACAGGTGGAACCTTCCCAGTGTCCACACTTGTCCCCTTGTATTTACAAATTTGTCACATGCTGCAGCATCAGCTATGAGACATGGATAAAAGAGAATGAGTCTTCCCATTTTGCTGATGGGTATCTCAAAGCAAATCACCAAATAAAGCAAGTTTCCAGGAATTCTCCTCATCTTTCATTCCAGTAACATTCGACTCTTCTGTTCCCTAGACTTGTGGCACTAAAGTCAGCTTATTTAATATAAATCTGCCAGTCTGTTCTGAAGAGATTTGTTCCCCTGAATTCATCCCAGACTAAAAACTGTGCACATGCAAGGTTTAAAAGCTTGTGTTAGGAGAAATTGAACATTATCTCAGGATAGTATTTTACAACTGCTACTTAAATTTCCAGAGGCATTTATATAAATTAAACATCAATGGCAAGCCAAATCCTTTATTTATCATAGGTTTATTTTTATTGTTTTTGACAGAGAGACAGATACAGAGAGAAACAGAGAAAAGTTGGAGTGCCAAAAGCAGCCTCCCTAGTTGCACATCATCAGTTTTCAATATAGTTTTACTCCACAGGTGGGAGCAGGGCTGCACAGGTAGAAATTGGCCTGGAGCCTACCACTTGGGAGGCACACCCCCGTGAGCTGGGGACCTCCTACATGGGAAGCACGCCTGGGGTGGGAGCTGAACCGGAGGTGTCCCACATGGGATGTTCACCCTGGTGGGACCCGAACTGGGGGCACACCCCATTTCAGTACATGGGTCCACGTGGGCCAGGGCCAGGATTCAATCCTCAGACCCTTGGGCTGTAAGAAGAGTGCTCAGCCTGCTGAGCCATCCTGGCTTCCCCAAGTCCTTTATTCATAGAGCATGCAATACACATTGATTCTGTGATAATGTTATTATTTTTCTTATTGCTCTTGTTAGTGTGCATCATTGGGTTGGATGAGTATAGGGTGGCATGGGAATAGAATGTTTACTAACTTGCAGTTTCTTGGTGCTTTGGAAAAGACTGTGGTTCTGTCTTAAAGCCTTTAGAAAGCTAATTATACACAAACATATATAAGTGTGCATGTGTATGTATGTGTATATGTATGTGTACATAATTTAGTCATATATCTTGAAGTAAAATTAAATCACACTCAAGCCACTTAGTACAAAGAAGTGAGGCACATAGACTCCTTAGGCCACTCTGTAAACTAGGCAAATGGGGACTCTAACATCGTTTATAAGAAAAAAAAATGGACTTTGCAAAGAACACTGGAGAATGCTGATTCATTCTATACCCAGACACAAAGGAACCAGATCAGGAGAAATGAGGTCATAATATACCCTGCAATTGCTGTTGTACAGTTGATCTCTAAAGATTCATTTTATTGTTTTTGACAGAGAAAAAGATGGGAAGACACAGAAAGAAAGGGAGGGCTCAGAGCAGGCTCTGTATTTGCACATCTTCAGTTTTCAACATTTTGTTCCACACAGGTGCGCAGGGGCCACACACCTGATCCAGGGGCCAAACCCGGGGGCAAGAACCAAACTGGGGGTTTTCTGCATGGGAGGCACACCCCAGTTCAGCATATGGGTCCACATGGGCTGAGGCTGTGACTTGATCCTTGTTCGATGGAGCTGCAAAAAGACTGCTTAACCTGCTAAGGCATCCCAGTTTCCACATTGTCCAGTTGATCTCAGGGGAGGGAGAAAGAGGCAGCTGTGGGTCAACAGGATATGAACCTGGAAAGTTAGGTGACAATGGACACTTGAAAGGGACAAGTATGCACAAAATCTTGGGCATGAGTATCACACCTGATCAGACAATGTGTGATCAGAGGCAAGAAGGGGTTTAGTCCCCATCACTAAGGATGTGTTTATGAGGTCCTAGGACATTCTCCTTCCCTCATCTGACAAACTCATGCAGTTCAGGTAGCTGAGAACTGAGTTCTGGATGAAAGGCACCTAGCAGATATTGTGGACAGGGTGAAATAAGGAGAACTAGCAGCTGGCCCAGTGAATTAGAGGGTAGTTCCATAGCAACACACATATTCCTAAGGTTACATTCAAGCCATTTGCCTTCTATGCCAAGGTTAGTTACTCCTTTTGAATTCTGGATCTTTTCCCTGGTCTTTTCAGGGTAATAATTAGTCTATCCATCTTCTATAGTCAACCCACTCTTCTCAGTCACAGCCTCAAAACACAGAAAGGCTCAACTTTTTCCCACTTGAAACATCTTCCTTCCACCCCTCATTTCCAATAGCTATAGCCCTCTCTCCTCCTCCTCACACCCAAAGCTTTCCAGAAACTTATCTATCCTTGCAGTCTCCATATGGTCCCCTCCCACTTACTCCTAAATTCACTTCACTCTGTCTTCCACCCCCTTCACAGGCTTTAAAAAAACCTCTATGACCATCATGTGACCTGTCTATTGCTAAAGTCCAAGGACAATTTTCATTCCTCATTTGGCTTGAAATTTCAGCAGCAGTGATGATCATTCATCTCATCTGAAATCATCTGGGCTCTCACGATTCCACAGTCACCTGACTTTCTTCTCATTTCTCTGGCTGCTCCTCTAATGTCTTTGTGGATTGCTCCTCCCTATCCATCATGCTACAGTTCCTACAGTCTCTCAGAGTCTGCCTTGATCTCTTCCTTTCTCTCCCTCACCATTCCCATCAAAAACATTACCAAATCTTGTGAATTTGGACCCTAGGGTATGTGTCCAGTCTGTTAACTTCTGTCTTCACTCCTCTCAACTGCTGAGAGCTTCGGAATGAAAAGAGAAATTTGCCTAAGGTCGTACAGTTAATTAATGGCCACCAGAAGTAGGGTCCAGGTATTATAGTCTTTGCTGCATTGATGTTTCCTCATTACCTTAATATGATCATATTTTATCCAGGAAAGCCAAAAAATAGTTATGAATATGGTATCATTTATCATCAAGACATGCTTGAAGAAGAATAGGAGAATATGGGATCTCTCTAAGCAGAAATGTCCTCCTGAGTTGGCAGGATTAGAAAAACAGAGACACATTTCCATGTATGTTCTCAAAGACCTTCCTGAAGACCATTATTCTAGGAATTTAACAAAATGGAACCTAAACTCACTTTATCTCATCTGGATAGCAGAAGGAGGTGATGACAACTAAGGAAGGGAGCAGACAAGCAGTACTCAAACTTCAAAGGTTTGGCTACAACCATCAGCAAGAGGTGAGAATAGCAAATGAGGCAGCAACACTCCCTGAAATAATCAATTGCTCGGTACTGTCATGCAAAACACAGAGCTGACTCATTTTGAGTGGCTGCAGGAGGCAAAATTAGACTCAAGTGGAGAAGTCACTGACAGATTTCAGCACAACATGAAAAAGAGCTGTCACAATTGTCCAAGGTGCCAACAGAGGGACCAGACAGTAGGAATACTTTCACCGGGGCTGCACACCACCTTCTTATGGGGACTGTCAAGAGACTTGTGCACTAGGGTAAGTAAAATAAAGCAAGACCTGGTTTTATACTGTGCCTCAGAGCTAAGACAGTGTTGGGTGGCTTAACCTTCTCAAAAAACACTAAGAGACCAGTGGACAGGTATTATTCCTTAATTATAGAAGTGAGAATTTAGGCTCATAAAAGTTAGGTATATGACTTTAGGCACAAAGAAAACTGATGGAGGATCCAATATTTCATTCATTTGCTTAATACAATTTTATGGAACATTTTGTTGTATATACTAAGCTGAGCATGGTAGATAGAGATCGAGAAAATAATCCCATGTCACCAAGGGGATGACAAATAGAGGAAGAGATACTCATATAGGTCCATTAATATACAGTGAGATAAGGTGGAGGTCAGTAAGTCTAAGAGGCTATTAAACACAGAAGAGGAACACCTAATTAGTAAAAAGGAAATACGAGGTCACAGAACATGTAGACAGCACCAAAACTTGAAAATTTAGTGAATAAAACTTAACATGGTAAAGAATAGAATGAAAGGAATGTTGTTGATGCTCCATCAGGATCTGCTTTACCAGGACAGTGCTCTCATTTTCCAGCTCCTGAGAGTGTGGAGTGTCATGGTTCATACCTGCCCCCTCCCCAGACAATTTTTCCAGGCCAGTGGGAGATACCTCACCTGGGAAGTTATACCCTCCATTTCCAGTAATACCCCCTCTTCAGTGGCTGACTTATATGGTGGTCCAGGGGCCCTGCCTAAAATTGGGAAAATCACTATTGTGCAAGTCATACTCAGAGCTCCCCATGGGCTCAATTGAGATCACATCCTTGCTTGGCTCCTTCCCCTACACCTGCATCCTTTTCTTCCCTTCTCCTGAGACCAAGTTTTGTCTTCCTCTCTGTTTTTAGGGAACCCAATCTAAGTCAAGGGTGGAGGGTATTCTAGGCAAAAAGAACAATGTGGGCAATGGCATGAATGTAAGAGAACACAGAGCAATACAGAGCAGCAATGAGTTGGAACAGAAGAATGAACTATAGTATGACAAGTTCTAAACTAAGTAGGTAGACAGAGGACACAATCTTATTATCCTCTGACATGTAGCTAGTCACATTCTCCCTCTCCAAATGACTAAGTTGACCTCTGATATTTTACATGGCTACCTTAACAAGTGATATTTCAGAACACAGCTAGACCAGGAAGTGAGTTTATAGAGGAAAGAGTTATTATACCAAGCAAAATTTTCTGATTTATTCAGTGGCATTTCACAATGTAAGAACAAAGAAGAGCCCCCTGGAATTCCCTGATTCTCAAGCCACATTGGTGCTGTGGAACTCACCACTGACTCTGAGAGCGAATTATCTTGGTAGGCTATTTTTGTCCCTTCTTTCCTATCCAGGAACAGTGGCCTCCGTGCCCCTTTCATTGGCTCCCTCTGCTTTTCCTGCTTTCTTTCTGGCCTTTATTCATAAGGTCTTGCCCATGGGTCCCTGTTAGCACTCAGTTTTAAATTCTAAAACTTTCCAAAGCCAATGAAGCTTTTTAATCACAAAGTTGGGCTGTCAGGGAAAGATTGCTAACTGGAAAGCTTTATTTCTTGATGCCCTGGGAAGTGTAGATATGGAAATGTTTCTTAGCATAAGGATAGACTCAAGAGTGGCAGAAAAAAAATAGTCCCAAATATGAGAATTTAAACTAAGAAATATAAAAATTTCTAAGCAAACACGACATCTCTGTACTATAAAAACTAAAGAATCATGGCCCAGTTGGAAACAACTGAAAAGTAATTATATTTTCTTAGTAAGCACAAGACTATTCAAAGGCAGAGAGAAACAGGCCCCAACCACTCAGGCGAGGCTCACAACAAAGTTTGGGTCCCAGGCAAGGTCTAGTCCCTGCATAACTGCTCAAGTTCATAATATAATCCTATTTAACAGCCACACAGGGAAGCCAGGATGGCTCAGCGGGTTGAGCACTCATCTTGCGGCCCCAGGGTCTGAGCATCGAGTTCCAGTCCTGGCCTGTGTGGACCCATATGATGAACTGTGGTGTGCTTCCCATGTGGTGGGGAACAGTTCATTTCCTACTGGGGTGAACTTCCATGTGAGCAGCTCCCGGTTTAGCCCCCAGTTTGTGGGGGTGTGCTTACTATGTGGAGAGCTCCTGGTCTGGCATCCTACCTGTGTCTCCCCTGCCCCCCGGCCACCTGTGTGGAACAAAACTATGTCAAAGGCTGATGATGTACAACAATGGAGACTGCTCTGGGCCCTCCCCTGCCCCTGTCTCTGTCTCTGTCTGTTTCTCTATGTCAAAAACAACAGAATAAATCTTGGGAAAAAAACCAAAACCAAAAAATAACCAGCCACACAAATGGCCCTTTATATTCTAAACTCCTCCTCACTACTTCTCAGAATACAGACAGGAGTAAGACACACAGTGCTCGTCTTCAGAGCCTAGGGAAAAAAAAAAACAAACAAACAAAAAACAGATATAAAGACAAAATATTCACAGCACAGTTGCCTAAACTCAGGAACAGAAAGGAAATATTCCCCCTGGGGTAGAAATGGAGGGCAGAATAGATATCTTTCATGAACTATACAAAATAAATAGAAGAAATGAATCCACTCAAGAAATAACATCCACTCAAAACCAAAACACCAACCATATGTCAAGATTTCACGTGTTTCTCTGCTTCGTTGGTATACCAATGAAACAATTCTGGCTGGCTTAGGCCCAAAATTAATCTATTCCAAAAATCTTTGATGACTCACAGAACACAACTGTACTTCTGCAGAATCAATGGGCTCCCACAGATTTTTTTTACTATTGCCTCACTCTGGGAAAAATAGCATTTGAATGGGTGAGCTACAAGCATAATACCAAGTATTGTATCCTTCTCTACTCCACAGCATAACCAGAGCAGGTCTGCAAAGAAAAGTGAGATGCTTTTGCCAGAGACATGGAGGGTGGATGCTTTCAGGATCCAATATGGGGCACATTAGCCACATGGAACTGCCTGATATTTTTAGCCAAGAAATGCATCAGAAGAGTTTTATGAAAGAGGCAGAAATTCAGCCCTTCCCTGGATACAATGACTCAGAAGTCCCTGATTGGGGCCCAGAAATCATTAGTATTTTTTTTTTCATATTATATATATATTTTATTGTTAAATTTAATGGGGTGACATTGGTTGGCAACAATTAGGTAGTTTCCAGAAGTAAAAGTCCACATCACATCACCCATGCATCGCATTATGTGCCCACCTCCCAGAACCAGGTCCCCCTTCACCACCATACATCTAGTGCCCACTCCCACCTCCCCCTAAAATTCTCCCATCCCCCTTCTCCCCCTTCTCCAGGTAACCACCAAACTATTGAGTGTGTCCATAATTCTGGTGCCCTCTCCCACCTCTCCTCCCTCTCTCCTTTCCCCCTCCTCCCCTTCCCTCAGGCAATCACCAAGTTATTGAGTGTGTCCACGGGTCTCTGAGTCTTTGTAATTTTCAGTTTTATATTCCACCTATAAGTGAGGTCATATTTTTCCAGAGTCTTTCATTCTGACTTATTTCGCTTAATAAGATGGTCTCTAGGTCCATCCATGTTTTCACAAATGACTGTATTTCATCATTTCTTATCACTGAGTAGTATTCCATTGTGTAAATGTACCACATCTTCTTTATCCAGTCATCTATCGAAGGGCATCTTGGTTGTTTCCACTGTTCTGTGAACAATGCTGGAATGAACATGCGGGTACAAACAGCTTTACATCTTTAAAGATTAAGGTTATCAGGTTTATTGGATAGATGC
>PVKE010041679.1:0-14064 GCA_004027555.1 Craseonycteris thonglongyai | reverse complement strand
TGTGAAACATTTAGGATATAACTTTTTATTTGTTGTTTTGGTTGCATCCAGGAACACTTGTAAACCACTGTTTGAAACTGCTAAACTTAAAGTATGTTGTAATGTCTGAGACTGTCATTGCAATTCATAGGGGCAGGTCTCAGAGGAAGGACCAAATACTTGCCTTTTGTTTTGGGGGGAAATATTCAACTAATACATTTTACTATTTACAGCAGGGTTGTCCAAGCTTTTGGCTTCCCCGGGCCACATTGGAAGAAGAATAGTCTTGGGCCACACATAAAATACACTAACACAACCAATAGCTGATGAGTTTTAAAACATTGCAAGAATAATCTCATCATGTTTTAAGAAAGTTTATGGGTTTGTGTTGGGCCTCATTCAAATCTGTCCTTGGCTGCTTGCAGCCCATTGGCTGCTGGTTAGACAAGCTTGATTTACAGTGTTGTAGGTCATAGGTGCAGTGTGGCCCTTTGTGTGTTTCATGTGATAGCTAAAATGAAGACTGCAATGTAAATTTAAATTTTAAGATATCTCTTTATGCCAGTAGTACCTGAGGATAACTCACTTTGGGAAAGCTGCACTTATGGGTTCTATTCCTGACATCAGACAGACAATCTCTCTACCTGTATGTCCATGCTGGGAAGTATTCCCCAGAAATAAGTCTTTTAAGGCATAGAACACCTGAGCACTTTAAACCTAGGTATGTGAAAAAAGGCACTTTCCTTGATTTTTCTTGATAACAGTCATACTCCCTTTCATTTTCTCCTGTACAAAATAAACCCAACCATATATGGTTTATGATGGCCTTTTAAACATTTTAAATCATTTATTGCAGGCCTAAAGGATTTTAAGCACAGGTATAACCTACACAAATCTCCAAGATTTTAGATGGACAAGAAGAACTTTCATGATTAGGAGACACTATGTTCTTTACCACTAAATGAGAATCACACAATTATGCTATTTGCAAACTGAAAAGTTATGCCTACGGTATTTTTCCTCTCAAGGACTTTGAGCTTGGTTGTGAAGGCTCCCATTAAGACTGGTCTTTCAGAAATGGAGTGGGGAGAGCCAGAATCACTGTTGCAGATAGGCAGAATCCAGGTTTCAGTCCTCCTGCCTGTGAATCAGCACATCCTATTATGTTTTAAGGAATCACATTTTGCTGCTCCTGCAGTCTTGTGGCATTTCTAATTAAAAGTGCCTGCTCTTCTGAACAGGTTTTGTGAGCTATCAAAAGACACTTTTGGGTTTATTTCCTTTTATTTGTGTTTTTAGTGTCGTTTTTTTAGTGTTGGCTTTAGCAAAGTTGGAATGTGGAATACTTAGATATAGTGCTGTTGAAGTGCTTATAGCAATAGTATCTAGTTACTTACATAAATAAATAGAAACATCTGTTGGGATATAGAAAGTTTTGACTGGGGCAGTGGTTTTCTGAGAGCCTTTGGAGTGAAGGCATAGTACTGGCTGGCTTCAAAGTCAGTCTAAGATATACTTTAAAAGGAAGTGGAAATATTTGAGTTTAATTCAGGAGAGAGTAAGAGCTGAAGTTGGAGAGAATAAAATAATAAAAAATAAGAATAGGGGAAAGAGTTTGAAATGGCCAGAGTGGAATTGAAAAGGCCAAATTGTGAGGAGACTCAGGTGTCTATCAATGAATTGAAACATCTTAAGAGCAAGTTCAGACTCTGAGTCACTACACTCCTGTTCCAAGACGTCACAACACAGGTAGATGAAACAACTTTTCTCAAATCATATGACTAGATGATGATGGCTCTGGAATTCAAAAGCCGGAGATCTGAAACAATGTTACTTCCAGTATTGAAAATGCCTTTGTGGTATGTGCCTGCATTATACCATCTCTATTTTAGATATTAAATTCCCCCATGCTAATACTCATATTCATGTCCCTTGCCTCTATCAAAGAAAAAAAATCTTCATTAGCTATTTGTGCTTGAAACTATCTATTAATCTTTAACAGTGTGTAGATATTTTGTCACTAGGTTTCTCTTTTCTATCCTACCTGCACCATGAGATGGTAACTCACTGTTGGTGGTTGATTCAAATTCCTGCAACCCCTTTTCAAAAGTAATAAAGCTGGGACTTTACTCCTAAATCCAAATCCCAATCTTTGTTTATTCTTTCTGTCCCATTGCTGCCTCAGACCCAGCTCTGAGAAGAAGAAAATATTACCAAAGGTAGCAGCAGGAGCAAGAATTTGAATACCTTAAAGAGAAGAAAATAACCTTATTTTCAGGCAGAGGGGACTAAATTGATGTTGGGGGCCAGCCCTATTTCCCTGAGAGATGATTTTCATTTATTTAACAGTCTTCATGTATAAGAGTGTTATTTAGTTTGCCTTAGAATACCCCTGAGGCTCTTTCACCTTCTTAAGCTATTTGTTTGATTATGTTGACTTGGCAGGAAAAGGTATTTGAACATGTTAATGTTCAAATATTTTATTTTGAAAAACAAGCCAGCAGAACAAACTATACCCCATTGTATAGCTACATTTGTAAATCTCCTTATTTTGAAAGTCACAGTATGTTCTTAACCAGTGCCCCTTGAACTCACCCACTCTAAGCTTTTATGATAATATAAAGGTTACTATATAGTAGATATGAGAGAACACAATATTATTTATTTGTTTCACCAAGTCACTGTCATAAAATGAAAAATACTAAAAGGAAATTGCTGGTCAGCAGTGGAATAGTAGATTATGAGAATAACTCTACTGCAGATAACAATTATGAATTCTGAACAAAATTATTATAAAACAAACCCACACAACAATATCTAAAGGTGCAAAGAGCAATCGTAAGTAAGTAGAAACTGGCCATAATGGTAAATACTTTGAATTAAGTCTGTATCTATCCCGAGGGCATCCTGTTCAGCATGTCCTGCCAGGAGACTAAAACTTAAGTGGAAAGCTCCATTTTTACTTACTATCTTGAGTTTGTCAGTGAGTGGAATTCTGAAGTGCCTAAGAGCCTGGCAATTGAAGAAGAAAATTCTGGGATGAATGGATCCCTCAAATATGAGTATTATTTCCTTCATATTCTTGGCTGAACACTGCATAATGCTTTTAAGGAGCTCCATGGAGCCCAGCAGAAAACCAAGGCTGGAGAGCAGAAAGGACTTCAGAGAGAAATTAGCTGATAAAGACCACAGATGAGAAAAAGTGTGGAGTTTGAGTCCAACCAAATATTACAGGGCTTTGTTAAAGTAAATCAAGTTTCCACAACTTAAAAATGATAAGCCAGTATTCCCACTATATCCTAGAATAAAAGCCAATGTTATTCTAAAAAAGAACATATAACTCAGAGTATGTAAAATGTTTTATTTAAAATGTCCATTACATAATAAATTTTATAAGATATATATATATATGTATATATCTATGCATATATATAAACCTCATTGTAAAAAAAAAAAAAGCAGTCCCTAGAAATAGACTTAAAGGTGACCCAGAAGTTGGAATTCCAAGGCAGATATTTTTCTTTTTTAATATTTATTTATTTTCAATTACAGTTGACATGCAATATTATTTTATATTAGTTTTAGGTGTGCAAAATAGTGGTAAGTTATTCATATAATTTACACAGTGATCTCCTTCCTCACTAGTCTCATACCTACCTGAACCTATACATAGTTATTACAATATTATTGAAACAACCAAAGTGTCCTTCAATAAACAACTGGTACATTTACATAATGGAATACTACTCAGAAATAAGAAAAGATGAAATACAGCAATTTGTGACAACATGGATGGACCTTGAAAACATCTTATTAAGCAAAATAAGTCAGACTGGAAGAGGAAAGAAACATATGACCTCACTCATAGGTGGAATATAAAACTGAAAGTAACAAAGAAACAAAAACTCACAGACACAGTCAGTGGTTCGGTGGTTGCCTGGGGGTGGAGGTGGGAGGATGAGGGGGAGGGCGGGGGGGGGGACATGGGGAGGTGGCAAAATTTAATAAATAAAGAGCAGCCCAAAAAATTATTGACTATATACCCTATGATGTACTTTACATCCCTCTGAGAATTTTGTAAGCATCAGTTTGTATTTCCAATTCTCATCACCTTTTTCACCCAGTCCCCTAATCCTCCCCTAATCCCACAATGATCGTTTTGTTCTCTGTATCTGAATCTGTTTCTGTTTTGTTTGTGTATTTATTTTGTTCCTTCGATTCCACCTATAAATGAAATCAGGTGGCATTTGTCTTTCTCTGTTTGACTTATTTCACTTAGCATAGTAACTTCCAAGTTCATACATGTTGTCTCATATGGTAAGGTTTCATTCTTTTTAATGGCCGAATAATATATATACATTCAGTTGTCTACTGATGGACACTTGGGTTGCTTCCAAGTCTTGATTATCATAAATAATGCTGCAGTGAACATAAGGGTTCATATATCTTTTTGAATTAGTGTTTTATATTTCTTAGGATTAATACCCAGAACTGTAATTACTGGGTCATAGGTAGTTCTATTTTTAACATTCTGAGGAACTTTCATATTGATTTCCATAGTGACTACACCAATTTGCAGTTCCACCAACAGTGCATGAGCATTTGATTCTTAGTCTAGTTGATCTTCATTTCCATTTGTAGTCCTGTCCCATGTTTAGAGATCACATGTAACACTGTGGGCATTATATGAATTGTGCATACTAATTATCATGACCTAAAGCAGGTGCTGTGGGAGCTTGCCCATCTGACTATTTGTCCACACCTGTCTCCTGACTTGGCAGTAGTTAATTAGGAATTGCTTAATGTCATTTATTGCTCTAGCTTTACTTCATTCACTGCTACATTAAAATCCACTGAGAACCAATCAGACAAAACTTGTTTTCCCTATTGGTTCAATCCTAACTAATGTCAAATTCTTTATTTAATGAGTTCCTACTTTCTCCTGTCTAAATCACTTCATCTTACTTGTGCCTTACCTATCCTGTTTTTAATGAGAGAAACAGTTCCTTATATCACTAACTGTGTGTTGAGGAACACTAAAACAATGAATTTCATTGGTAGGATGAAATCATATGAGTACCTATGAAAAGTATTAAATGTATATTATTTATTAGTAATAATGACTTAATGCATGCTCTTTAAAAACCAATAGCATCAAATTCATATGATCTAAATATAGTAGACTCTTTGTTAACCAGAACTCAAGCAACCAGCACTGTCAAACAACTGGCAAAACTTTGCAAGTTGCTTGAGATTTCTGTCAGTTTCTTGAGTGTGTGTTTGCTTGAGTTTCAGTTAACAGGAGTCTATTTACATTTGTCCAGCATCTACCAATCCCTATGGGTGTTAGTTAACTGGGAGTCTACTGTATTTAGTAAAATGAGAAGACTGTCTTTAGTTCTTCATTTGTTGAAAAATCCAAAATGCCTACATGCTTCCAAAATGAACTGCAGCTTCATGGGACGATTTCTGCAGAAGCCAAACCCCAGGGAATCATTAAAGAGAAGAAAGACATTCTTGATAAAGGTTAGAACCAAGCAGCAGGACAGAAACAGGGCAGCTAGTTCCACATTAATTGCTCTAGTTACATAGAAAAAACTAGCAATTTTCTATCTTGTTGAGGGGAGAAACAAGCCAGGGGTACTATATTCTCCTGTGTCTAATCAGAAAACCAAAATAATTAAACTTATATATTCTCATCAGGAAAGCTCTTCGGTGGTGTGTTTAGTGAAGAACACATTGTGACTTTCATGAGAAGGAAATTTACAAATGTAGTAACACAAAGGTAGTGACAGATGCAGAATTGAAGAACCGTGGGTAGAGAAAGGCTTTTTAGCTGTTGCTTATTAAAAAATCTGTGTGGGAAGTGAGAAACTTTTCATTCTGCACCAACACATTCATCTAAGAGGATTTGTCTTTGTAATGTGAGGGAAACAAAATCCTATGATTCTTAAACTTTCCTACCAAAATGCCCTAATAGTGGATGAAATCACATGTGTATCCAGGAATCTGAGGGAAAGAAGAGGCTCATCAGAGGAAAAGACTATAGTCTACAACGGTTCTATGAAAGTAGGGAAGTTTCTGGAAATCTTCTGTTTTTCCTTTAAAAAAATTATGTAAAAATTACCCACATTTATTTGAAGAGTTTTACAGTACTTTCAAGTATCCTCAATTAAAGTTAATTTGACATATTTATCATGTGAATTTTATGTAGTTGTTGAATCAGTTTGGAAAACTACATGAATACGTTATCAATCATCTTGGTTTACTTGTTAAACTGTCCTTCCCTTTCAGAGAACCATATGTAAATAGTCTATGTTGTTTCTTTTTCTTTGGTGCACCCCATCCTGGACAGGTGCTGGTGGGTCATGGTGAGGGGTTTGGGAGGGCAGGCAAACAACAGAGTGTGAATGTTTGCCTTCTTTCAGCTTCCTGTCCCTGATATCTGTGGTTTCATTTCCAAGCATCAACCTTAGCAAGTGGGCCAGTTGAGAAAGTACTCAAATACACGGTCAGACAGAAATAACGCCCTATTTTAAGTTCACCAGCTCATAAAAATGGGGTGTTCCTTCTTCCAGACCTTGTATAACTCTGGGATTTATTTATTGCTCAATGCTGATGCTAACCAAAGTAATTGGAAAGGGCAAGAGATCAGTAACCGTCGAATGCTCTCTAACAGCAGGCTCAAATTAACATTTTATTATATGTCATATTCTTCTTTTTCATAATGTTATTCTTTGAGGGACAAAACTTTTCTAAGAGACTTTTGTAGATGATTCTTAAAAAACTATGTTTGTACCACTGGTTATTACACTTCATTTGGTGTCTATATTTTATTATTCTAATGTGGGTTTCGTAGCTGAGTACTATGGCAGGAAAATCAGGAATGACAGTTTGGCTTGAGCCTTTGCCTGTATCTGATCCTATTCCTATCATGGTCTTTCTTTCTCTCGGTGTGTGAATGCAAATTATTTCTCTTGTTTTCTCCTTTTCCTATTCTTGTTCGGTCTCCATCCCTGTCCAAGGCCTGCACAAAGGTCTTCTTCCCTTTTCTCTCTCTACTTCACCTCAACGGCAACATAATTTGCAAAAATTTCCCTGAATTTACAAATTTAACTTTGATTTATATCATTTAATCTGGATGCTCTCTATATATTTTCTTCTCTGATTAATATTTCCACAAAACAATCTTGCTGGGGTTATGGTGGTAACAATAATAATAGTACCTTTGGTTTGTAAGGCTTTGTAGGCATAGAGTGCTTTCACTGATAGTAGAAAGCAAAATATACTGAGTGTTTGCTATATATCAAATACTCATTAAATGTGTTTGTTTAATGGCCATGACTTTTTGAGTTTGCAGTAGTTACTATCGTGTTTTGCCGTTGAAGAAATTGAAACACAAAGAGTTTAGCAACTTGCATAAGGCCCCAGTTCTCATAGCAATAACTGCAGAGTTGAGATTTGAATCCACATCAGTTTGATACAATATACTGTGCTATACTGACATGAACACTAATTTTAAGAGTTATGATGATGAGTAATTTGCTTAATTTCTTTGTTTTACTAGAATAGTTAGTGCTAAATCTTGATATTTAAGTATATTTTAATTTCTTTGTAGATTTCTCATTGTAGTGAACCAATAGTAAGGAGTAAAAATTACCACCAGGAAACCTTCTTATGTTAATGGACAAGCAGACAAATGATCAGTTCAGTGTTGACTTGAGTCTTTAAGAAGGGTGTGTGTTCAGAGATAGTGCTATTGAATGTGCTATCATAGCATCATTGACTTTTAAACCTGAACGGGATGTTAGATAATAATAATAATAATAATAATAACAACAACAACAACAACAGTAATAATAATACTAACATCTACAAGGCATACAAAGCTTTCTATATTTTAGATCTTTTGCTATGATATTATACACATTATTTATTTTATTAAATCCTCAGAATAACACTGTGAGGTAGGCTATCATTTTGTAGTATGATCATTTTACAAGTGAGAAAATAAACTTGTTATATTACAGTTTGATAACTTGCCCAAATGGTATTTGGCAAAGATGAGATTCAAATACTTCACTTGTGTTCTTAAACACTGTTACTTATTAATGTTTATTATACCCACAGATTTTTACGAATGATAAAATTCTTATTTAGAGGAGGTACTTGGCTTTCCCAGATTGCACAGCTACTCAGTGGTAGAATTGAGACTTTTAGCTGAGGCTTCTTCTCATTACTGGTCCATATTTTCTTTTATGTCACCTGTTTCTTTCCCTCCCTCCCTCCCTCCCTCCCTCTCTTCCTTCCTTCATTCCTTTTACAAAGTTTCTACTACTACCATTCTTTTCTTCCCTGAACTGATCATTTGTCTGCTGGTCTATTAGCATAAGAAGGTTTCCTGGTGTTAATTTTATTCCTTTATTCAATGCAAAACCAAGGGTCAGGTTTATGTAGAGCACGAAGTACAATGAAGGATACAAAGATGAATATGTCTTCTAAGATCTTATAACTTACTGTGTGTAGAGAAGAAAAATAACATAAGTAGATGATTATGTTTCAAAGCAGAAAGTCTTACATATTAGAAGTATAAGCAAAGTGTTGTGGCAATGAGTGCAGAGTAAGATAAAGCAATCTTAAGTTGAACTTGAAACTAACACTAATAGAATGTAGAATTTGAAATGAGCCTTAAAGAAGGGTAGGGGGTTTGCAGGCAGAATATTCTATTTTGGTAAGTATATATGAGAATCAGCTAGGGACTATAAGATGTAGAGGCAGTCCAAAGAAAAGCCTTCATCAGAAGGCAATGAAATGCTTCCTGAAGAGATCAGACATACACATGTGATGTGAGAGCGAATAGCGAAGTGTTAAAGAGCTGTAGGAGGTCAGAGGTAAAGAAATATCTGAGAGCTAGAGTAGTCAGGGAAGGTGATTGGAGTGAGCAGAGCCTGACTGGAAAGTTGGAAGATGGGCCGGGCTTATAGGGAAGTGAGGAGATAGTTCAGGCAACAGGAGGGTCCCAAATATAACCTGGTGTTTAAAGCATAGTGAGGCCATACACAGTAGTGTATGTGTACGTGTTCTCATGTGGTTAAAGAATCATTACGGCAAGCAAGAAAGGTTGGGCAGGTTCTGCCATCAGGTAGTGTGTGACATGTGTCAATCAAAAGTGAGGGACCCAGTGCAGTGTCCTGTAGACTACTGAATAATGACAAGCCCTAGAGGAGGTTGTTATATCTCCCTGAGTGACTGCAGCTTGTGCATCAGTCATATAAATGCCCCTGGCTGAAAGTAATCTTGTTAACAGCTTCAACTTTAAACATAAAGAGCAAAATATCCATGGCAGTACAAGTTGTTTATAGGCTTTCTTCTTTTTATTGGGAAACAACAATATTTTCTATGCACAAAATCTAGACAAAGGCGGAAGGGGTCTGCATCAGCTTACGTTGTTTTTTCCTCCTTATTCATTATAGTGGTCTCTAATACACTTGTGTGAAAATTTAAATAGATGGCCAGTGATAAAAACTTTTGAATTCTGGCCTATGAAAATCCTAGAGCAGGAGTGGCAGCAGAGAGATGAACCTGACTTAGATGAGGAAACTGTTATGAGGAGTGTAGAACTGATAGTCTCCATCTGTCCCAATTTGGGGATCTGCTGCCTTTACTTTGAGGACATGTTCCCTGTGAGCCACTTCCAGTTGATGCCAGCCCTATTGGGTGACAGGGCCTGGCCCTTTCTGTCCAATGTAGGGCTCCTCTGTGATTGATGTTTGCATTGGAGTGCACTGTTGGGCTGGCTAAGACTCTCTTACCCGCACTGTTGTCTGAGACCCTTCCTAAAGAGTGTTCCCTTCTTTCCCTTCTCCTTTCACAGATGTCAGCCTGGAGTCCTGGTCTGAAGGTTTTCCCTGCATAGTCTTGCTGCCTGTCCCCATAATACATCTCTTTCCCTCAGATTCTTTCTGTGTATCTGTTTCTTGGAGTACCCAAACTGATAAGCACCTTTATGATGATCTAAATTCAGTAGAGTAATGATCTAAAATAGGGGTCAGCAAACTTTTTTCAAGGGTCAAAGAGTAAACATTTTAGAGTTGGTGGCCCATATTGGGCCTTTGTCATATTCTTTTTTGGATTTTATCTTATAACCCTTTAAAAAAGTATAAAAACCATTTAACTTTCAGCTTGTAAAAATCTAGATGCAGTTCGCCTAACTCACCTACTCTAGGAGTAAAAGATTTAGTTTTAGAGGTATTTGCTTATTCGCTACCTGTGTCCATTTTTATCTGTAAATTGGGTCTATTTTTTTGCCCAGTAAGCTCACAGAAATGTTTATTAGCTCTACTAGTGAGGGTGAATAGTTCCAAAGAGTTTTGGGGTCTGAGATATGGTAGAAATTTAAGAAGTGGCGGTGATGCCAATAAGAATATATATGGATCTGAGGCATAAAGACTCTGAGGAAGGGAGAAAAATTACAAGAGCAAAAACAGCGGGTGCCTCAGAAACCCTACCTTTCATTACTGCTTTAACTCTGCTGTACATGAGAACTTTGAAGAGGAAGAATGGAAAGAGAAAGCTAGAGAATAAGGATAGATGCAAGAAAAGAAAAAGAAGATAATGAAAAGGGCAAGAAAAGGCAAAAAAGCAAAAATTGTTATTTAATCTTTTCTGTTCTACAAAATAAATGGTTGAGAAAAGTTGGAATGGAAAAAGGGAGAAAGAATATGCAGTCCACCGGAATAGAATAGACAATGTAAAGTTTGATTAAAAGTAGTTGTCCAAAACTTATGCTTTGCATTGCATAAAGGTAATTCTCCAGGAGAGAAATGCATAATGGAAACCTGATTAAAATAAATTATGAAGAAGTCAAGGAATGTATTCTTAATAATTTGGATTTATGGAGTTTTATGTTAATGTTAGCTTACAGAGATTTGGTATTATTTTAGTGACTACATTAGAATAAAAAGAAATTTAGAATGCTTAATAGAATAATTATATAAAATTTCCTTATTCCCTCTAGGAGAATATGATTAAGGATGTATCAAATGTTTGTATAAAAGGAACATTCTTGTGTGGTTTTAAGTTGAAAAATATAAGTATTAAATAGAACTAAAGTGAGGGTTTAAATGGAATGAACTATCTGGGGCAGATGTCTCCCATGTTTCATTATACCTTTTCCCATTTCTGGGCACATCTCGCAGTTAGGTTGAGGCAATACCTATGAGTTTTGGCTTGTGAGATGGAGGAGTAATGACACAAGTCACTTTCAGGCCTGGACCTTAAAAAATTAATTCTCTTGACTCTCCAGCTCTCGCTTCTTCTACAGTGACTTTGGAGGCACATTTGCAGTTGGAATAGCAACAAGTTGAAGGAGGCAACCCAACTTTCAACGTACTGTGCCTGAGTGGGAAATAAACTGTAGTTGAGCAAATCCAATGACATTTGGTACTTTGCTATTTTAACAAAATATAGCCTATATTGACCAGTAGAGATTCCATTGGTACTAAGTCACAGTCAGTGGCTTACTATATGTAAAGGTCAAGAAAATATCTGAACGTTAAGCTTGGTTAACCAATGCCATTAAAGAATGACATACTGAAATGCCTTCTGTTGAAAAGCAGATTAAGAGGAGAGCAGATGTTGGAATCATTTCAAGGGTACAGAATATTAACAAAGAAAAAAAAAAAGAGCTCAATGAATGACATGTGTCCAGATGTATTCAAGCAAGCTTTTTAAGGCTGTAAGAAAAGAATAAAGTCAGATACAACTTATACTCATTGTAAATATCAATATTGAGGGAGAATATAATGGTAATCACCATTATAAAGTTTTGCTTTATGTCAAATTTTGTTTTCTAATGTTTAAAAACTAGTGAAAAGAGAAGGTTCTTCTGAAGAGAAAATATTGTTGACAATAGTAGGTAATGTATTAAAGAATGCTTATCTATGTAGAGGTCTGGTGTGATAATTTACCTGAAATATAGCACTGATCTTCCTGGACCCCTGCTTCAACCACAATGGCTCCCTGTTTTTTCTCTGGAGCACCATGCATGCTTGTCATACTGAATTATATACTGTTTCCCAAATGAATCCTTCTGTTCTCTCAGTTTAATGAGTTTACCTGGTTCTTTAATTGGACATATACTTCTTTGCCACTTTATGCCTACTGAAATCCTAGTTCTTTTTCAAGGCTAGATCAAATACCACCTTCCACATATAGGATTTCTTGCTGATTCTAGTCTATCATTTTCTCCTTCATTTTGTTCATAGAACCTAATCACTTTCTGATACTACTTTCTAGTTATACTATAGTTATTTGTATTCATGTATTTTTTCTTTAACTGTTTTTGTAAACTACTTGAGATCACGTCAAATTAACTTTTTTCTATACTTCTGAGTATGAATCAGAATTTCTGGCCTTGGATGCAATAAATGAACGAATAAATAAATAAATAAATGCAATTAAATTGAAGATAACTGAACAAAAAATAAAAAACAAATTTTCTTTATCATTACTGGATAGTAAAAAAATATATATAAGGGATGTCCAAAAAAAAAACAAAAAACAAAACCAAAACAAAACAAAACAAAAAACCCAGCCATAAATGCCTCTGTTTTTCTATACTACGTGGCTGGATACTTTCCTGGCAGCCCTTGATATTTTTTTTCTCAGTGCTGTTGCTTTTATTTTATTATTTTTTAAATTTCAATTATAGTTAACTTTAAACATTACTATATTAGTGTCAGGTTCATAGCTTGTGGTTAGACATTTATGTAATTTATAAAGTAATCCCCCTAATTAGTCTAGAACCCACCTGGCCCTATAAATAGTGATTACAATATTATTGACTATATTCCCTATGCTGTATTTTACACCCCCTTGACTATTTTATAAGTACCAATTTGTACTTCTGAATCCCTTTATCTTTTTCACGCAGACCCCAACCTTCCTCCTATCCTACAACCATCAATATGTTCATTTATATCTGTGGGTCTGTTTCTGTTTTGTTTGTTTGTATGCATACTTTGTTCTTTAGATTTCACATATAAGTGCAACCATATGGTATGTAATCTGTGTCTGACTTTTTTTCACTTAGCATAGTACCCTTCCAGTTCCATACATGTTGTCATAAATGGTAAGAGTTCTTTTTTTGTGGCTGAGTAAGGTGATAAAGTATGTGTATAAAATAAAAGTTCCTGAATTTGAACTTAAAATTTTCATAGGTCTTTAAGAAGTGATAGCACTTTGAAGCACATTCAATTTGGGTACACTGAGGAAAGTTTAATAAAAGGATCACTTACTAAAATGTACAAGGTGCTTAATGAAACTATGAACAGGTAGCTCAGAACCCCAAAGTTAGCAAATGGAAGAGATGTTTCTACCTTTAGATCTGAAGTGGTAGCCAGAACGTTGAAGGAATAGCCATAAGGAGCAGGTTCTCTGGGGCCATCTACCAATGTACAGAGATCAGGAGGTAGAACCAGGAGAATAATGACCTAAACTTTACTTCCTTCTTGCCCTCCAAACTTCTGCTGAATTTCTTGAATGACCCTTTAACTAGAATCTGAAGGGTAAGGGAACCTATTACAGTGATCCCCCGTTTTTCGTGGTTAATGGGGACCAGAACCTTCCGCGAAAGCTGAAAAACTGCGAAGTAGGATTTCCCCTAGGAATTTTCGTGTATGCGGGTACAAGAATGTTTTAAATATGTAAACAGTATTTATACTTTACTCATTTAAGACAAAAATTACAACAGTATACGTATTTACTTCAACGTGTCAGTGCTAATTAATGAGGTTAATTACAAAACCTTATACAGTAATAAACATGAATCCAAATTGCTTTCTGAGAGAGGCGAGGAGTCTTGTGTGGGGGGCGGAGGAGAGGCGCTCACGTGACTCGTAGAAGCGTTAGGCTCACTCGGAGACGCTTCTGCTGGAGGCGCTGACGGGAGAGCCGGGGGCTTTACCTTGGAGAGAAACATGGTGATGGGGAGTTGTTGTCTTTGTTTTTTCTTTTCCTTCAAAATTCCCCTGTACAAGGACAGAACCCCGTCAACGCGATGGCTGAACTCGACAGCTCGAACCC
>PVKE010041678.1:0-14065 GCA_004027555.1 Craseonycteris thonglongyai | reverse complement strand
GAGAACTGAACTGGGGGCACTCCCCAGTTCAGCACATGGTTCCGCACAGGCCGGGGCTGGGATTCGATCCTCGGCCCCCGGGGCTGCAAAGTGAGCGCTTAACCCACTGAGCCATCCCGGCTTCCCCAGAACTGACATTTTTGCTTTTCTCTAACAGGATATTAGTGCATTTGCCACTGCTTCATTGCTTTGAATTAGCAATTATTCCACAAGGAGTTGGAAAGGAGAGAGAAAAAAGTAAAATTATTTAATACAATGCTCAACCTTCAGCTGATGAAGCAAGGTGAAAATAATTTCACAGTAAAAGCACAGGCTATTTTTTTTTTTTTTTTTTTTTTGGCTTAAGATCAACGTAAGCATTAGAATAGAGCCTACTAATCATGCATGAACTTTTTAGAGTGCAGCAATAATTCCTATGCTTTTCTGGGCTACAGTGTATTTAAGAGAAGATGGTGTCACATGATGGGTGAAGGTAGGAACTAATGGAAGAAGGTACAACTGTGTCAGGACCCTAGATGGGGAGTCAGAAAAGTGATTAATAGTATAATTGTTAAGAATGGAAATATTGAGTCAGAAGGTTATGTTAGATTTAGCCTAAAAATGATGAAAATTAGTCCACAAAGGGACTTAATTGCTAAAAAATAAATACAGGGTACAAGCTGGCAGTAATTCAAGAAAAAACAAAGTGCTCTTCTTCACCAAGCATCTCCACTGATAAAATGGGATGAAATACCCAAATAGTGTTCTACCGCTTTTGTATCTTTCGTATGAAAATAATTTTAGTGTTCTTTTTTTGTTTGTTTGTTTTTTCCTGCTCCATTAATTTTACTGATGGTACAGATAAAATTAAACCGCAATTTGCACTCACATCCTATAGGGATTAGGGGTATTTTGAATCATTATAAATGCCCAAATGTTGGCCTGGTCTGTAATAAATTATCTTTTAATCAGACCACAATGCTAAGTAGGATTAGCTGGTATCCCTACAGTAGAGATAAGAAACTACAACACGGGGAAGCCGGGATGGCTCAGTGCGTTAAGCGCTCACTTTGCAGCCCTGGGGACCAAGGATCGAATCCCTGCCCTGGCCCATGCAGATCCATATGCTGAGCTGGGGAGTGCCCCCAGTTCAGTTCTCATCGGGGCGAGACCCCGGCCCAGTTCCTGCCCTGTGCAGCCTCATGCCCACCTGTGGAATGAAACTATGTGGAAAAACCAATGATGTGCAACTATGGAGACTGTTCAGGGCCCTCCCCCTTCTCTCTGTCGGTGTCTCTCTCTCTCTCTCTCTCTCTCTCTCTCTCTCTCTCTCTCTCTCTCTCTCTCTCTGTCAAAAAAGCAATAAAAATAAATCTTTAAGGATTGCCCCTCCCCCCCAAAAAAAATGAAAGAAACTACAACACAAGGAAATAAGGTAGCCTGTGCAAAGCCCACACCTTGGAGGCAGCTCTCAGAGCAGCCGGCTTCAGGAAACGCTATTCTTTTCATCGTAGCTCAGGCTGAACCACTTCATTTTCCTCTACTAGCTGAACAAACACTTGTAATACAGGATTACACTTCAGATGTTAAAATTTTATTTTGAAGAGCATCCATAAGGACTTGCTTTACCTTTGCTTTTGTATTTTGTTATTTAATTTTAAATATTAAAATAATTCTACATTTTTGTCCATTATCATTTATAAAATTAATATGTAAATATGATCACATAATTTTTGGACTGGAGTTAAGAAAAACAATCACTTGTAATAACAAAAGCATTGCTTATATTATGAAAGTGAAGGAGCGCCATAGAAATTTTTTAATTATCTTTGTTTTTTCCAGGAGCCCAGATGCCCAGAGGTGAATGAATATAAAGCCCTTCCTCCACCCTGTTATTATAATCCCCCTTCCTCCCATGTTAAATCATTAATTCGATTTGTAAAAAACTGTATTATTGTAACTGGCCTCTAATGTTTACAAAAGTCAAACAATTATATATTTTTAAAGCAGATCTAGGAATAAATTTAACCAAGAAAGTAAAAGACCTGCATTTGGAAAACTATAAGACACTGAACTAAAAAATGGAAGAAGATACAAATAAATAGAAGCATATACCATGTTCATGGATAGAAAGAATTAATATTGTTAAAATGTCCACACTACCTAAAGCAATCTATAGACTCAATGCGATCTCTGTCAAAATACCAATGGCATTTTTCACAGAACTTGAACAAATAATCTCAAAATGTATATGGAATCACAAAAGATGGCACATTGCCACAGCAGTCCCAACAAAGAACAGACACGTACCTACCAGCAAGTCCCAAAGCACTCCTCTCTCCTCTCTCGCCCTTCATAACCCAAGCACTAGGGTTACAGCCCAGGAGAGAATCAAGGGGAAAGAGTCACGCAGGGCTGGGGGAGGAAGAATTTTGTGGGGGAGGCCCAGCACATTTGGTCGTCTACCCAAGGTACAAGTGGTTTTCCATTAGGAGAAGTTTTCTCTATTATCTTAAGCTGAGCAGATGGTGCACAAACCAGGGCTTGGAATCTTGGTACAAATTCCCAGCTGCACACCAAGGACAACCGTGGCATCAGGTTCCCTCAAAAGAACAAACAGGGATCTCAGGAACAGTATATATGTTCAAGGCCAGATGCAAAATAAATGACAAACACATAACTTCTAATCTACATTCATATTTCTTTGTAATTATTCTGTTTTACATTCACAAATGAGGTAACCAAATCATATTTTATCATGTCGTCTCTTACCAAACCTACATTTTTCTTCGCACCTCAGAAAATCCTTTTCCTATATGGATGTGCAGTTCTCGGTAATCTCCCCACCTCACTGTCTTCCATGCCTCTTTGGAAACCCTGTAGTGTATGTTGGGACTCCTGGGGATGCCAGGATGGCTCAGAGAGTGGAGTGCTCACTTTGCAGCCCTATTGTCTGAGGATTGCACCCCAGCCCCAGCCCGTGTGGACCTATATGCTGAAATGGGATGAGCCCCCAGTTCAGTTTTCCCAGGGCCAATGTGGGAGGCCCCCAGCTCAGTTCCTGCCCTGTGCAGCCCTGCGCCCACCTGTGGAGTGAAACTATATCCAAGACTAATGACTTACAACTATGGAGACTGCTCTGGGCCCTCCCCATTCTCTCTGTCTCTGTCTCTGTCTCTCTAGCTGTCAAAAAACAAAAAAAAAATCTTTAAAAAATGCTGGGAATCTGTACTAAAGGCATGCAAAGTCACATCAATGACAGAACTTTCAGTGCAAACAGGGATTGGATATTATTCCATAATCACACAAATAAACGCAGACTCCTAATTGTGACAAGTTGACAATACCATCCTAACATGAGAGCATATGAAATAGGGATCCAGCTTTATCTAAAGAATCAGGTAAGACAAATAATTATTCAGCAATGGAGATCAGCAGTCAATTAATAATGTTACCTCATTAAAAGAAGTTTAAATCATTAAAAAAAAAAAATTAGACCAAAGAAATAAAGACAAACAAAACTGTTGCCTGAAAATATAGAATTTTTTTTAATAAAGCACATTCATAGTAAAACACATGATATAATGAGCAAATGTTAAAATCAGTAAAGCTTTAGAATTCTACATCTCAACAACACTTTCCCATCCTTTAGACTTTAAAGAATCTTCTTTTTAGCATAGTGGGTACAGGCCTCAGATCTGTACCTGCATGTCCTTGAGAAAGCTACCTTATTCACATGCAAAGGCATTTTATTCGACATCTCAAGTGGTCTCAATGGAATCACTCTTAAGTTTTGATGGCCTTTCTCTTTCTTTCTATTCGTGATAAAAAATGTCCTTAGTGTAACAATACAATGTCTAATATTTACTCACTACTACAGCAACAAATCAGATAATCTAAGTGCATCAGTTCACAGCATCTTTGCAGCCATGTCTTGTGATAGCAATAAATAGATGAGGAAGTAGGCAGCTTACCACAGATTTGTCTCTGCCATGTGGTCTGCGCCCATCAAGTGAAAGCAGTGGGAATATAAGCCATGTAGTTTTAAAAAGGTTAGGCCCTCCATGAGGGTCTGCCGTCCTAAGGACAGTAGTTACCTTAGTGCTTTGGTATTTAGAATAGTTACTAAATATTTGAAAGGAAAATTTGACAGAAGTCTTACATGCCTCTCACTCAATCCTTACAGCATCACCAGAAGCCCCTATTAAGATGTTTATTCTATGGATGAGGAAAGCAAAGACCATTGATTTTAAATTAGCCGTCTCAGTGGCAGATATGAAATTTGGATTTATGGGTCACACAGCTGCTTCTTAAGGGTAAAAAGGTGAGAAGGGTGTCTGTGTGAAGATGGTTACCCTCTTGCTTCTTTCACATTCTCTCCAAATAGGACTCTGGTCTCCTGCCTCCCTCTTAGAAAGACTGTGTTTACCTCAGGCCTTCCAGGGTAATCTCATCAAGATCTCTAACACAATCACAATGGTAAAGTCTCTTTTGCCTTTTAAGGTAAACTTTACACATCCTGAGGATTAGAGTGTGGGAATCTTTGAGGGGTGGGGACTATTGTTCAGCCTACCATGGGGAACTGAGCCTTTTAAACCCCCAACCTTGGCAATTAAACTACATCTAGGTTGCATTTCTCACGAGATCTCTAGGGTCATATTTTCCTGAGGTTTCTCGGTGACTACTAAACATTGCAGTGAGTGAAAACAACCAATCTGGGAGCTTGTAATAATTGTTATCCATAAGGTCTGGCTAGAATATAGCAAGTAGTGCTCAGTACTTTTTACATCTTCTTTATCATGAACTTCAAGGGACCTCCTTCTGTTGACCGATTCAGTTTACAAAACCCTGGGCTGCCTGAGGAATTAGACGTGGGATTTCTCTCAAAAACTTGTTAATTGTATCTGGCCAGACCCATTGTTTCTAATTATAATATTCATACATATAGATGACACATGAATTGATAGATGATGATGATAATAGATAATATAGATGAGAGATTGATGATGATGATGAAGATGATAGATAGATAGATAGATAGATAATAGATAGAAGATAGATGATAGAGGCCTAAAAATAATAACTAACTATCGATATTTTTGAAATCATTGTGTCTCTCTCCTGAGTCATCAGGCTACTTCAAATCCTAAAAATTTTCTGGCTGAGCACTCAGAAAGCCTGTGAGCTGTCCCTCGCTGTATTAGACAGGCTTCTCCAGAGAAACAAAACCTTCCCTAACAACTCCAAACTCTAACGTTTTGAGCTTTGGCCTGTTGAAGGGTTGGGTACATGGCCTTTGGACCAGTGATATTGAGTGGCAGCATTACAAGGCAAAAACAACACTGCTGTGGGAAACAGCCTCAGAACTCCTATCCAGGGGCAAGAATTGTGGTGATTCTACTTTGTTTTTCAAGACATCACTACAGCAATGGAAAACTGAGAGTATCTCGTCTGGGTCAGATGGGCCAGGATCTGCCCCTCGGTATAGGTGGGGAGGTGGGGAGCAATAAGGCTATGTCCTCATGCTGCCCTTCATGGTAGGAAGTACCTGCAGAGACAGGGCAGCCCCAGGCAAGCTGCTCATGTGCACTCAGGCACCATATGCTACAGGGTTTCCAAAAAGTCGTGGAGAGTAGGGATTATAGAGAGCTGCACACCCATGTGAAAAGGCAAGGGATTGCATCTAGCACAATGCAGATTGAAATGAATGCGACCTAAATCTTACCTTCAATGTATCTGCTGCCATTAGTGATATTAAGGATGCACGATGGTTTGCAAAGCCACCAATGGATGATTATCTCCATTTCTGTTTATTTCATCAATAATCCTATAGGACAGGGCTTTTTTACAAGGTATATTTGTTCAAAAGCATGGAGAAATCAAGTAAATAGAGACCAATCTGGAGAAATATAATTCCTAGTGGAATATTTAAAAACCTCTGTAAGGTGAAAGGTCTTAGGTTTGCATTAACATAGAAAATATCGCTTTTGGTGTGCATCAGCTATTTATTCTTTCAGATTGCAACAATCCACAAATTACCAGACTCTGGAATTATTCTTCTGAGGTCATGATTTCTCAACTTCAGCACTACTGACATTTTGGACAAGATTATTCTTTGTTTGGGGGGGTGTTTTGTGTATTCTAGGATGTTTAGAAGCATCCCTGGTCTCTACCCACTAGAGGCCATTGCACCTCCTTATTATGACAATCAAAAATGTTTCTGAACACTCACTTAATGCTTGTTGCCAAACGTCCCTGGAAGGCAAAAATGTAACCCTCACCTCCTCCTTTAGAGCCCCTGCTTTCAGGCAATAAGTTCAAGTTAACCTCATGAGTCTCTTAGAATTATGTAATATAACTAATGAAAGACCTTCTGTTTCCTAATGTTACAGAACTACATTACATATATATATTTTTTACCTCTAGCGACAAATCCAGATTAATATTTAAATGTTAAAATCAACATTGAAGGGGAAGTTGGGATGGCTCAGTGGGTTAAGAGCTCACTTTGCAGCCCCAGGGACCAAGGATTGAGTCCCGGCCCTGGCCCGTGTGGCCCCATATGCTGAACTGGGGAGTGCCCCCAGTTCAGTTCTCACCGGAGTGAGACCCCGGCCCAGTTCCAGCCCTGTGCAGCCCCACGCCCACCTGTGGAATGAAACTATGTGGAAAAACCAATGATGTGCAACTATGGAGACTGTTGCACATCAGACTGTCTCTGTCTCTGTCTCTGTATCTCTCTCTCTGTCAAGAAAACAATAAAAATAAATCTTTAAAATCAACATTGAGTTAAATTGTTTTAAGATGAATGTAACAAATACTAGTTGGGAACTTTTATTAGAAGCAGAAGGATCATTAAAGGCTTCTTCTGAGCCAAACATAAAGATGTGCTTACTCCGTTGAGAGGGTTTTAGTTTTTTCCTTCTAGTCCCAATAAGGAAGTAAACTAGTTCGATAGGAAAATCACGTGCAGTGCTTTTATCATATTCTTATACATTGTGGTAATAAACAGTTTTCCTGTCATTTGTGGTTTGTTTCAAGATGATGTAGATGATGTGGAAAAGCGACTGAATTAAAAAGAAAAGAAGAAACTTTTTATTTTAAATGACATCTTTAGAAAGGAAAAAGCAGTTTTGTCTACTCACAGAATATGTATTTCAAATTACCCGCAATGAGTTATACATGGAAACATTTCAAAACAGATGAAATGACAAAAATTGAGACATTATAAGTGATAAACTGATAAGCCTTTTCTCTGTTGGATTATGAAAGAAACTTCCCAGAGAACTGCACACAAAAAATGTAATGAAGAGACACATGATTTTATTTCTTCTGCAGGAAAAGAAGGCACAAAAATGAACCAACCTCCAAAGTCATAAAGATGAATTTTAAAACCAAGAAAACCCGTGGGTATAATCTTCAAAATAGAGAGAAACCAAGGCTGGTCTAGTTTCACTCAACATTTACCAATACATCTCCATAGTAGAAGTTTTTTCTTTCATTTATTCACCCAGACATTTCTCTAGAACAGTAAACCTTAGAGAATAATCCATGAAAAAGCAGCCTGAAAGAAGCACACATTAAAAGTTTAAAGCAGTGATTTCATACCACTGCTCAGATTAGGTTTTTTATCTCCAGTATTACTGCATGATAAAGAAAATCAAATAAATTTCACTCAGGAGGTTTTTCCCAGCGCTCCTGACTGACAGTGAAAATGTCAGGAGAAGATAAGTGCACGCCTCCTGCAGTTCCTGGCGTCTCATAACTAACCATTTTCCTCCTACAGCGATGGGAAAGCGTGGGACATAGGCGGACAAAGCACAGTGCAACACCCTAGAAACAGGCGACTCTCAGCGGGGCACCCAGGCAACACCCAGGGCACAGCCAAACGCCATTAGTGGACTGAAGTTGAGATCATTGTCACCAAATGGCAATCAATACATTTTAATTATTGATTAGACTTTAAAGTGATATCTTCGCTAGCAGAGGAGGCTTTGCACACTGATATCCACTATTCTCCGGCTACACACTGAACCTAACCTGTTTTCATCCACATATGTTTTCATCCAAACCAGATGCAGTACGTTGTTTTCCCCTTGCCTCCCAGCAGGTGCAGCTAAAAACCCTAGACGTGACATCAAAATCTCTGGAAGGTGGAGAGAAGGCAGAATGGCAAGGGACCATCACATCAATTTTTTTTAGCCTTTGGAAAGCCTGGGCTGAGTACTGTCAACTGCTAAACCAACAGCCCCCGGAAAGACTAATCTCAGAAAGCCTTTTAAACAATAACTTGCCTACTCCAGTCAAACAAGACCGTGGAAAAACAGCCTCTCACACCCTCACCATGACAGTGGATCCTGAGTGGGACTCTCAAGATCCACTCCATTGACCACAGGGCTCTGCCGTTCCATATAGTGATTCCCCCCTCAGCTATTGGGAAGGACCGCCTGCCTGCTAAATAACCAGCAAGAAGATGCAATCCTCTTCATCACTCTTCAGTTTGTTTTAAGTCTTATACTAACCTCTGAAGTAGACAGAGAAAGACTAGTACATTCATTTCACGTTTTTTTCACCTCTATCTACAAATCAGGTCATGAAATGGGTCCATTACTCATTCCCTAATCTAACTAATAACAACTACTCAAGTTTTAAATCTCAGATAAAGATGCTGTTTCCAGAACGCCAATTCCATGAAGCCCCTTGTAGTTAGAATCCTGTGAACCCCGTGACATCCTGAACACCTCTAACTGCCCATTACTGTCATGCACAAGTGATGTGTGCTTTGTCACTTTACAAGAACGGTTTCTATAGCAAGAGGATTGAACACAGTCTTCCCTTTTGCATTCTTGAGGTGCTTCCTGCTGCGAGGAGCAGTGGGTGAGCTTTTCCTGTGTTTCTGTCCCCTCACTAAAGACAGTCCCCACCACACAGCTGTTGACTGAGGGCGGGTGGGGGTGCAAATGAGGCTCCCCCCATGAGAAACGCAGTACAGTCATCCCAGCTGGGAGGAACAATGAGGACCATTGGACTTGGAGGTTAAAAGATGGAAAAGGAGCTAGTAGGAGGGGGGGTACGCAGGTTTCACAGGAGCAGGGCCAGGAGCTCCACTCCCATGTGACAGTGACTGGTCAGCAGAGAGAACCATGTTCTCCATACCATTCATACCCGCAGAAGATGAGGGACCAGTTCGCAGCATCCCTAGCAGAGGAAGCAGTGGGAACCACCATGGAATGAGGACTAGGGCTCTCCTGAATTAAAACCGTACAAATGGCCTTAGAGTTCTTCTATAATCTAATGAGAGAGAGAGACAGAGAGAGAGAGAGAGAGAGAGTTTTTTTTTTATATCTAAAATAAAGGAAAGTAGTATATCTCACTGCTATAGAATCACAGAGCAGTTTGTGCCTGATGTATGTGTTTACTCCTTTATGTAATCCTGTAGATTCTAGGTCCTGTGTATGCAGGGGCACGTCTGTTTGGCTCATAAATTTATTCTGTATACCTGGCTATGACTCCCCTTCCTTGTAGCTCTCTGCTGCACCTGAGACAATGCAGATGTCCCCTTATTGTCCTTGCATTCAGAGGGAAACCATGTTCCTGCAGGGGGGACCTCAGATGCCTCTTCTAAAGCCTGCAGCACGGGACCTGGGGCACCCCTCAACAGCCCCCCACTCTGTTCCGTTTTGTGCCCAGATAGTATGAGAGGCATACGCAAATCAGGCCCCACAAACAACTGTCATACGTATACACTCTCCAGGGTGTATAAATTCTGTTATGTTTGATAAGGCTTTAAACAAAGTCCTTACTTGATTTTCACGAGGCAACGTAATAATCTATTCTTTGCAGGCATGCTCACTCTTTCAGAAAATAAACACAATTGTTGAGAGGCCATGGTGAAACAGGAAAAATCCATTGCAAAGCGACTTGCATTTTCAAGATAAAAATATAACAGCTTTAGCATCATTTGAGAGTTTGTCGATAATTTAGAGGTTATTACTAACTTGATACATCTCAATGGGGAATGATGTGTCTGCATTCTCTGATAGCACACACAGCCTTCAGGAGCATTTCAGCCACAAAACAAGTTCTTTCCACACGGCCTTTCTTTTCCTTACACACCACTCCCCTCAGTAAAGTATATTTATTCACACATTTATACATTTATTTTAAGAAGCAGAGGAAGAAAAAGTCTTTTTTTTTTCTGTGTAAAAACAACTGGGTAAACTATATAGATTACATCTGACATGCTTTTCCTTTCTCTCTTTCCTTCTTTTTTTTAGTTTTTTAATTTATTTTATTTTTATTTTTACTTTTAAAAGGTAGTGGCAAGCTGCCGGCCACTTGCAGCAGCGAATAAAGAAACAGAGAGGATTATGGATTATCAGGGCCATCTGAAATAAAACACATGAGTGCCAGAGTTCTGTCTCTTGTCCTCATGACCTCTGTATCCCTACACAAAGTAACAATATCTCTGCATCGCTTCGCAAAAAGTAACACACGCGCAGCAGCCTGCTGCCTTTGCCGTACCTGGAAGAATTTCACTATGAGCCATTATCTCTTACAAAAGGTATTAGGAAACAAAATTAATAAACTTTCATATTATTTCCCCATTTTAATGTGTCAATATCCTGGGAAATGAGAGGTCATATTTGGGGGTAACTGTAAACAACGTGATTTTACATTTGTTTAGGTAAACTCTGCCATGCATTAACATTCTTGAACAACAGTAAAATTTTCATTGTTTTTTGACAGAGAGAGACAGAGGAGGGGGAGGGCCCAGAGCAGTCTCCATAGTTGACAGCTTATTTTTCCACATAGTTTCACTCCACAGGTGGGCACAGGGCTGTGCAGGGCAGGAACTGGGCCGGGAGCCTCCCGCATAGGCCCCGGCAAGAACTGAACTGGGGGCACAGCCCAGTCCAGCATGTGGGTCTGCATGGACCCGGGCCGGGATTCGATCTTCGAGCTCCGGGGCTGCAAAGGAAGTGCTCAACCGCTGAGCCATCCCAGCTTCCCCAGAACAGCAAAATTAAAAAAAATAATAAGTTGTGCATCCAGTTAGGAAATAAATTTTATAATCTTAAAATGGTATGTGCAAATGGTTTAATAGTACGAGAAAAGGAATAGGAGTAAGGGGAGAGGGGGGAGCAGAGAAGTAATACTACTACTAGTACACATTGTAGTAATAGTATAGACACCCTTCATTATCCGAATATAACACATTCACAGAAGTGCATTAGTGGATATTTAGAGCCTCTACTGCATTACTTTGAACGAAAAAAATTATACCACATTCCCAGCTTACATTAAATCCCAACAGAAATCCTCAAATATCATCAAAACACTTAAATTCTTATATAACAGCCCATCAAATGTTTTTTGCAAAATGTAAATCATCTAAAACACCAGTCAGTTATTTTACACAAAAAATTTGTCAGTGGGTATGTTTGAGTACTTATTCTATTGATAGTTGTAACAAAATACATTCATCTTCTGTATTTCAGCAAAAGTAATATAAGGTAAATAATAAAGTGGTAAATTAAAAGTATGTAAAAATGTACATAACAGTAAAGTAACATAACTAGAAAAATAAAACCAGAGGAGAAAACACTGTAATCAAAATAGTGCTTAATTTTCTGACTTGGGGCATTGAGCCACCACTAACTTCCCTAATTCTTTAAATAGTACAATCATTCTCGCTGTAAGAAAAGCTCTAAAAAAATTCAAAGTCATCTTTGATGATTTTTCTCTCTCCTGTCACCATATTCATTGTATTGCCTTTATATCTATAGCTGTACAGTTCATAAACTGTTTTGAGATTATTCTTTTTGAAGCTGAGCTCTGATTAGTCATCTCAGGATATAGCTTTTTTTTTTTTAATTTTTTTTTCTTTTCCATCTCCACAGAATTTCACTTTTAGTGTGGTCTTTATCCGGGCATTAAAATGCACCCTTACTATGTCTTCAGATGTCTTTCCAAGTTTCTGCTGTAGCAGAGCACGTCCTATTCTTTTCTACCCTGTGTCTTTGGGCACATCCCCTTCATGGGACATGTTCCCTTCTTCTCCATCTGCACTTGTTAACATCCTAGTGGCCTCTATGAAGCTCCTCATGATACCAGCAGCCACGCTTGTGTTTCCTGCTTCCCACCTACCCGGTACCTGCAGGTCATCCATTGTTCTTTCAAACCCAGTAGAGTGCACTCACCTCATGTGGCCTTGTGAATAGTCATCCGTTAACCACAGTGTCACCAGCACCTGAAAAGACAGAAGTGCATAACAGTGAGCAAAATACAAAAAATGATAAAAATAAATAGATACAAACAAACAAACCCATCAAAATAAAAATGAAAAACAGACCCAGGGAGATGGGTAAGCATTTCAATAGGTCAATCAGTGAGGATATACCCAGTTGGAACATAACAGTAAGAGCAAGATTGTTTTTCACTGAACTCCTTTATTTCTGTGACACTTAGCATAGTAGAAGTTTACATCTGGAGCATAATTCAACCAGAGAAATAGCTGTTTGTTCCCGTGCTGGGGCATTGTCTTGAGCTTAGTGTTTACTCCACTTGGCATGTTGCTTAGAGATTTTCAGGGGGTGATTCTGCCTACATGTGGTTTTCAACTTAAATGCTGGCTCTACAACTCATTTGTCAGATGCTACAGTGGTGTGTTTTTGAAGCCCTCCTGTTACAGGAGTCAGAACTTCTGGACGAGGACCATTTACCCCTGTAGTTCTTTGCACCATGTCTTACTTAGCACATAGTTTGTGTTAAATAGTGTCAAAGAAGGAACATTTAATTGAGATCTCAGATTAATTAATTTCGCTACATTTCTACCTGCACTCCTGAGTTCTAACAATCTTATAGGAAAGCTCATAATACAAACAGGAGGGGGAAAAAAATCCTACTTTTATGCTTTAACAGCTGAAGCACAGCCATATGGAAAACATAGCAATGAACATTGAACAATAAAAAATATTTTTACAAAATTTTGAAAATTCTTGTTTTCTACTTAAAAAAAAAAAAAATTAGTGGGGGATGTCGGGATGGTTCAGCAGTTTAAGCACTCACTTTGCAGCCCTGGGGACCAAGGATCAAATTGTGGCTCCAGCCCTTGCAGACCCACATGCTGAATTGGGGTGTGCTTCCCATGTGGGGGGCCCCAGTTTAGTTCTTGCCCCTTGGTGTGGCCCCTGACTCAAGGGGTTGAGCCTCCCATGTGGGAGGCCCCCAGCCCTGTCCCCACTCTGTGAGGCCCTCCCCCTGCCACCCATGTCAAATGAAACCATGTCAAAAACTGATGTCGTACAACTATGGAGACTGCTCTGGGACCTCCCTCTTCCCTCTGTCTCCATCTCTGTGTCAAAAACAATAAAATAAATCTTAAAAAAAGAAAGTGACATTTATAACTATATTCTTCCAAAAAGTATGGCAAATCTTTGAAAATAATAGTCATATAACTTTTTCTCTAGCATTTGTCAATCCAAGCAGCATTAAGAGCACATATTCTAATTTTGGATGAAGACAAAGACATTTAATGGAGATGAATGTCTTTGGATCTGCTCATTTTGTAGTAACAGACTTCTGAGCATATTTTTCTGTAGGTATTTCCCGCATACCCACGTAACAGTAATCTGTGGAGCCTGTGTTGCTGAATCAACACATTTAAAAACGCACATGTGCACAAGCACATGCACACTCACACACACACACACAAATGTACATGTATCATTATTGTCACAACCTGATTCTGTATAATGACCTCTAATTGCAAAGTTTTTTTTTAACTTTTGTGTGGGTATATATATATATATATATATATATATATATATATATTATTGTTCAATTTAATGGGGTGACATTGATTGGTAACAATTAGATAGTTTCCAGATGTACAACTCCACATCACATCACCCATGCATCGCATTATGTGCCCACCACCCAGAATCAGCTCCCCTTCCATCACCATATATCCTGTGCCCACTCCCCACTCCCCCCACAACTCTCCCTCCCCCCTCCTCCCCCTCTTCAGGTAAACACCAAACTATTGAGTGTGTCCATAATGCTGGTGCCCTCTCCCACCTCC
>PVKE010041677.1:0-14064 GCA_004027555.1 Craseonycteris thonglongyai | reverse complement strand
GGGAGTGGGCACTAGATATAAGGTGATGGAAGGGGAACTGATACTGAGTGATGGGCACATAATACGATACATGAATGATGTGATGTGGACTTGTACATCTGTAAACTATCTAATTGTTACCAACCAATGTAACTTCATCAAATTTAACAATAAATTAAAAAAACAAAAAAAAAAGTCTGGTATTGTGCTATAGTGCGCATTCTCAACAGGGGTAAGATTGCCCCCAAAGGGATAGAAGTTGGTTCTTATGGAGCGGGGGTGGAGGGGGGGGGAATCTTACTCTTTCTTATGCAGAAAGCACAGATATGTATACACTGCATTAAAAAATATAGAGTATATCGGTGGGATCAAAATATCATGGGGATAAGAGGCAATTAGAGGGGAAAATGTCCACAGGGTCTTAGAAGGATAGTAATAAAACAAAGTTGAAAAACACTGAGCTAAAGGAAGTTCAGAGAGATGCACGTACAAATTAATGGGGGCGCCCTCAGCACTGTGGTAGAGAAATATACACGGTATAGTAAGGACCAAAGAGAAAAGGCGTTTTTAATCCTACAAGGCCAGAAGACCGAATGAACAGTTAAAACAGTTACATAGGAAATTATACTGATTCTGAAAGTCAGGTAATCAAGGAGAAAAGGTACATTCTAGACAGAGGGGCCCATGTAAGCAAAAGCACAGAAGCATCAAAGAGTGCAGCTCAGTATGACTGGAGTTTAGGCTATAAAAGAGAAAACAGGCAACCAGGGACACAGGCATATCAGGCAGGAATAGCTTATTAATAGTGGATTAGACAGATGAGATGTTTTCTTCTCTTTTAAAAAATAGTTCTGAAAGTAGAAAGCTTCTGCCTTCAATTCAGTAGCTCAAAGCTTTCAGCGTTGGCATTTCTAAAATTCTTTTTGGTGTTTCCCTTGTGCTTGTCACCCCAACTAGTCTAGGTGTCTAGGGAAGCTCAAGATACTTGTGTTTAAGGCAGAAAAAAAATAGAGAAAATGCATTTCTTTTATACATCTGTTGTCTTTTATCACAAAAGCAAAAGCTTCCCCAGAAAAACATCTCCCTCCCTACTCATTTGACTCATTGGTTTGACATGGGTCACTCAGCCACCCCCAGTCACAACAGAGCCTTGGAAGGTAGCGATAGGACTATACAACTTATTTAAACTACGTATCTCAATACCTAGAGATAGGTACATTGCTGCTACAAATTTAATCTCAGTACTATTGGGGAGAAATATGCTCGAAATAGAGTTTTAGGCTAAGGAAGAAATGATCAAACATCAAATTATGTTTTAATTCTCTGTAGCTAAAATTAAGTATAGAATAAAATTCCACACACTTCAGAACTTATTACTATAAAGGTGATGAAATTATTGGTGATTATTATATTCCTCTTTATATTTCCAAATTTTCTATAGTGAATATGTATTAGTCATATAATCAAGAAAAATAAAAAAACATTAAAGTATGTTAAAAGAAACAGTTCCCAATGAAATTATTGGCTGGGGAAGAGAACTAGATCATTTTAAGAGTTAAAGCTTGTGGGAAAATTAAGTATGGTGTATCAGGTAATTGGATTAGAACAGAGTGAAAACATGAAAGAAAATTAGTGAGGCTCAAGAGGAGAGAAACATAAAGTGGTTTTCTGAAGCCAACTCACACCAGCTCTTGAGAGCTGAATGCTAATAGTTTTTGGAACTTTGCAAGTTAGTTTTCAAACACAACCATTATTAAAAATTGAATTATATAAACTTACAGTTAAATAAAGGTAACAAATACTCAAATAATCATTTCCTAAGTATCTGACTATATTTTACTATTATATGCTCTCTTGGAGTTATGTTTATTGCATTTGTATAATAGAAATATTAGGTGGTGATATGTTGTGCGTATTTCTTCCTAACTCCACTTTCAGTGATGTCGAATTAGTAGCCTGAAATAGGGAACAACAGGAGTATTTACACCTTGGAGAATGGCAAATATTACAAATCAGGGCTTGATTTATCATTTTGTTGGTTGTCTAGACTTTAGAAAGTTCTAGTAAGTGTTATTAATAAAAATTAAACTTAACTTGCATCTCATCTATAGGCAATATATGTGTAAATAGCAACAAAATTAAGAAAGCGTTTTTCTATCAGTATTATTACAGTAAGCATGCTCTAACTTTTAAAACCTCTTCTCTTCTCTTCTCTTTTAGAAGTATCAGTATTTCTTGGTTCCTAAGAAACTGAACATGCAAGTACTGTACAACCAGGAATTGAAGTCCTGGGCATTAATCCCAGAGAAATGAAAATTATGTTCACAGACATTCTGCACATAAATGTTTATATGTCCACAGAAAATCCTGTACATAAATGTTTATAACACCTTAATTTGTAGTATTCCAAACCTGGAAACAATTCATATGTCAGTCAATGGGTGAATGGTTAAACAAACTGTGATACATCCATACCATGAAATATCACTCAGCAAAAAAATGAAGACATTATTGATATCTGCAACAACCTGGCTGAATTGCCAGAAAATTATGCTAAGTGAAAAAAGCCAATCTTAAAGAGTACATAACTATATACCTTCACTAGTATGAAATTCTTGACGTGTGAATATTACAGAAATGCAAACAGATTATTGGTTGCCAGGGGTTAAGAAACGGGTAGGGATAGGAGAGTATGGGTGTGGCTATAAAAAGACAACATTAGGGATCTTTGTGGTGATGAAAGTGTTCTGTATCTTTACTGTGTCAGTATCAGTATCTTAGTTGGATATTGTGCTACAGACCACAAGATATCACTGGAGGAAACTCTATAAAAGGTACATGCAACCTCCCTATATCATTACTTATGACTGCAAGTAAATCTACAATTACCTTAAAATAAAAAGTTTAACTAAAAAATAGAAAAAAGGGGGAAGCCAGGATGGCTCAGTGGGTTAAGCGCTCACTTTGCAGTCCCGGGGACTGAGGATTGAATCCCGGCCCCGGCCCGTGCGGACCCATATGCTGAACTGGGTTCTGCCTCCAGTTCGGTTCTCACCAGGGTGAGACCCCAGGCCCAGTTCCTGCCCTGTGCAGCCCTGCCCACCTATGGAATGAAACTCTGTGGAAAAACCAATGATGTGTAACCATGGAGACTGTTCTGGGTCCTCCCCCCCCCCCTCTCTCTCTCTCTGTCAAAAACAATAAAAATAAATCTTTAAAAACGTTTTAAAAAGATCCCAATAGTTCATGTACTGCACAATAACAAATAAATTGTAAGTTTAAAGAAAACAAAGCTCTCCTTAATTTGCCCCCTGCCTCCCTGTCTGCTCTTCTCATTCTCTTCCTCCCTCTTCTTTTCTCATTGTATGTATTCTTCTTTGATTATATTATCTATTATCAGATTCAATTATCATTATGATAAAGTTTCCCAAACATGTACTCTCTTTTCTCTTAAAATTCTAAACTTGGCTTCCGACTTCATACTCCTTGGATATCACACAGGCTTACAAACTGAGCATGTCCAAATATAAAGCGAAAGCAATTCAGTGGAGAAAGGCTAGTCTTTTCAGCAAACTGTGTTTAATCAACTGAATATCCATAAGCAAGAAAGAAGACAGAAATTCTCATGTGGGAGGCCCCTGCCTGGTTCCCCCCTCAGTTCCTCACCCTGCACAGCCCAGTGCCCACCTGTGGAACAAAACTATATTGAAAAATAATGACGTGCAACTATGGAGATTATTTTGGGTCCTCCCCCTTCTCTCTGTCTCTCTCTCTCAAAAAAATAAAAATTTAATTTTAAAAAAAGAGAGAAAGATTGCTGAGTTCCGCTTTCTTTGTCACTTTGCCTAGACTAGCTTGCTGGAAAAAACACAAAATTGGGAGAGTACAGGGAAAGTTAACTTAGCCAAACCATCCTAGACTAGTCATTTCTCTGCTACTGGTCTTCTTCAGAGGGCCAACAGTGGAAGAGATTGTGTAGCTGTAGATAATAGTACCAGGGAGTAATGGCTTCAAAGGAGAAGGCATTGGGAAAAGAGAAATGAGAGGTAAAATCCTAGTGCAATTATGACTGATCTTTTCTGCCCTCTTAAAACCCCATTCTAGAATAAGGAAGTGAAACCTCACTCTTTTGCCATACTTTTTGCAATAAATTTATTTGATGTTTTGTTTTCTTAAATTGTTGTTGTGATATTATGACATTTTGGGAAGATGTCTAACTAAAGACCTGCAAATGTGTTTTTAAATATTGGTTATAGTTACCACATATGCTTACACCATATTTTGCTTTGATCATATGTTAAAGACACCTGTTATTTTTATGAATTCAACATTTATCCTCTTTTATGTTACCTCGACTTCTAATTAGGAATTCATTGTCTAGTATTAGAGTATAAAAGAACCCTATATATACATACACAAAACCTGGGTTTCGGCAATCGGGATAGCCTATACCCCTAACTGGTTCAGGAGTTGATGTATGATCTAATCATTGTGAGTAAGTCCTATTAGGAGTTCTCTGTAGTATTTACTGAGAAAGACAATCTTTTTTCACTGGGATACTATCCTGGTAAGATGTGAGACTGAGGCATCTGTAGCCACCTTGCCTATTATTTGCAAGAAAGCTTTTATGAAAGATGGAGGGAAGACAGTGTCCTGATAATACCATTTAAGTCCCTGGATAGAGTCCTGCCTAAAGCTAATGTTTCAGTGGACTCCTACATATGTGAGCCAATAAATCTCTTTAACACCTAATGTTGATTTCAATGGTGTTTCCATCTCTTACAACAAACAATACCTAACAGATATATCATGGCTTTAGGATATTTGTAACCACCTCGTCCATCCTGTATGCATCAACCTGTTCGATCAAGGACTGACTGTAACATTACCTGAAATTACAAACTCAAGATACCTCTGAAGGGAAGGCACCTCCAGCCAAGCATCTGAAAAGGTTACACAGGAAAGTATGTGAGCCTATACATGCAAGAAATATATCCGAAAAAGACCAGAAACAAACACAAAATGCATAATAAAGATACAGAAAAAATAATATCTGACAACACTGCCACACAAAATAAGAAATGATTAAGTAAGAGAAAACAAGTGAGCGTAGTGTGTGTTGTATACTTGTATGTGTTCATGGGAAATGATGGAAAGTTTGTGGAGAGCTTATTAATCCTACAAAGACTGACAGTTCCAAGAAAATGAGAGGAAAGGGAGAAATAGGAGAGAAACCTGCTCCCCATAAAACACTAGATGCAATTCTTTTTTTCCTATTTGCCCTTAACCTTCCTTTTATTGGACGGCATTAGGTACCTTGCAAGTTATTAGCAGGCTTGGGTGTTGACTGTCTGTAGGGGCTGTGCCCAGGGTCTATTCCTGCTATTCAAATCATCATTACATAAGGAAAGAAGCAAGAATCCCAGCACATCCCTTACCAGTCTGTGTCCTAAAACCCTCCCTGAGGCAATTTATCAAAATCAAGTCAACAAAGTCTCTCTTGGTCCCTGACTCAGCAGTAGAGGACATTTAATCTGAGTCACTTGCTCCTTTGGGGACAGAAGAGATACACCATGTTATAGACAAAGTCCCTTTATTATAAAAGTTTCTGGATAATGCAGCTATTTCCATATCCCTGCAGGTGACTCAGAAAATCACTTCTTTCAATGGAGTCCCTAGAGTGGAAAAGTGTTCAAGCTGTAATCAATTCATAAAAGAAAAGTACCTGGTTATTCACTATTTATATGACAATACGGAGAAAGAAAACTTAAAAAAATAAAAGTCTTACAATTACATTGTACTTAAGTATTTAAAAAGCACTTTCATAAATATTAAACTTCAAAACAACCCTGAGGGGTAGATAGAAAGATACTGTTGTTTCCGTTTTATGGGTATAGAAATCGCAATATAGAGAGGGGATTGTACTTACTCAGGCCACATGGCACCTAAATAACCGAGCCAGGAATCAAGTGAACATCTCCAGAAGGTACCCGTATTCATTTATTTAGAAAACCACAATGAACCAACTATTCAGTTCTCGCTACTGCTTAGTTACTAAAGATACAAGTTTATATCTAACATGACATCACTTATGCCCATTTATATTCTAATGTAAATTCTTGAGTAAAAGAAGAAAGGGCTAGGGTAGCACTATGTAGAGAATTGCTCAAGACAGTATGTTGTAACATAGCATATGAGTAACTGAGTAATACTGGAAGCAATGGATACACAAACCAGTGCTCTACAGGAAACAACAGACATCCTCAGGGACAAATAGTCAGTTCTACTTGGTAGAAGTTGAAGAATTAAATGCAAACAAACAAACGAACAAAAACACAAAAACCTTCCCAGCATAGATGAGCTACATGAACCAGGCCTTGAAATCTGAGTCGAGTGGGCTATGCAAGGGGATGATGGCCCCCAATATTAAGAGGGATGAGTATGAGAACAGGCATGGGACCACATGTGAAATCATCACACATTCACTGGAGGAGCTACAGAGACTCAGGATGAAATAAAGACAAGCAAGTCTTTTCAAGGACATATTAGCACTTATTGGGTTTTTTTTAAATACTGTGATGCTGCCCTTAAACTTCAGAGAAATTCTTTTCTCCTTAAATATCAATTGTTTTCATAACTTATTAATTTTCAGTTTTCTTTTATTCACTCTGGTGTAAAGAGTATTAACTTTATCCAAAAGATCCCACTTAACTCCAATACTACTTGTTAAAACCCAATATAAGAGTAGCCCAATAATTCCAGAAACCTGAAGAAGGAAAATAAATAGACCTGAAGAGGGTATGTTTGTGCATGAATACAGATCTTATATTATTTTTCTAAGAATCTATCAGGAAACTAAAACTCAAGAGAAAACTTGAATATAAATAGCAGGAAGATCATAGGATATGTTTTGCTTTTGAAGACTGAGCTATGTCTAAAGTAGTTCTATGTACATTGCATAGCAATAGGAGTAAAATTATAAGGCCTCCCACTACCATGCTTCATATACTCTCTCACACTCACCCAGTCTCATAGCTTTCCAAACCATTTCTTTCATAGTATTCATGAAGCTTTATTATTCATTCAAGAACTATGTCCTGGGAATATCTTATGTAGAGGTTGAGTTAAGCAATACCATGGTACAATTTCTCTCTCTCTCACACACACACACACACAAAAGTGCATTCTGTATCTCTAACTCACCTTTTGGGTAATAACACAAGGTACAAAAAAAATATTCATTTAGTCACTACCATATATTACTTGCTTCTAGTACAATTCACTTTGGCTAAAGGCATGCCCTGGATGAATCAAATACTCTTGACTAGCTCTTAGTAACAGAATATTAGATATTAACTACTCTTTAAAAGTAGTAAAATTTTTCTGTCAAGTTAGATATTACATATAGCCTCTTTGTGTCATTGTAGCAATTTTTTATATCCACAGTTCTCAAACTTTTGGCCTCAGGACCCTTTTAGGTTCTTAAAATATTGAGGACCCCCACAAAATCTTTTATTTATGTGAATTATCTATATGTATATTTACTATGTTAAAAATTTAAGCTGGAAAATTAAAAAAATATTTATTAATGAATTCACTTAAGAAAATAATAAACTAATACATATCAATGTATTTATTACTATATAATTAATGTAAACAATAGATTTATAAAAAGTAACTATATTTTCCAAAACCAAAAAATAATTAGTAAGAAAACTGGAGTTTTTATTGTTTGTTTCATATATCCCTTTGGTATCTAGAATATACAAGCAGATCAATTCGAGTCTCTCATCTGCTGGTACATTTAATCTGTTGTTACAAAACATATATTACCTCTGGAAAACTTTTTTGTATATTTGTAAGAGAATGAGAGTGAAAAGGCAAATAATGCCTCAATATTATTACGACATTCTTTTTGATCATATGGTTCCACCTGACCCCCCCCCCACACACACACACAAGAAAAAGGTTGTGAAAACTCCAGGAATTCCTAGACCATACTTTGAGAACCACCCCCTTTAGATATTAAGCCTAGAAACAGGAAGACTGTTTTCACTTGTAGCATAAGGGTGACACTCTACATGAGGCTCCTGGTACCAAAAGTTTCTGTTTATTGAGAGTCATGGTGATAGCAGCAGAAATGACACACCAAATAATATAACTAAAGTACAAAGGCAGCACACAGCTTGCTAGCTTTGATGGAAAAATCGAGAGAGACCCATTCATCATCCAAACTACCCACATTCCTTATGCTATGCACCCAACTATCCTACCTGTGTATACTCTTGCCTCTTCTCAATCTGTTTTCCAACATAGTTACCAGAATATTCCTTCTTTTAGAAAACCTAGTTAGGATACCCTCTTCTTAAAAACTTTCAGTAGATGACCTTGTTTCTTTTTTTCTTTTTAATTTATTTTATTGTTTTTGACAGAGACAGAGAAAGACAGAGAGAAGGCAGAGGGCCCAGAACAGTCTCCATAGTTGTATGTCATCAGTTTTTGACATGGTTTTGTTCTGCACACATGGGGCGGGGGGTGGGAGGCGGGAAGCACGCAGGGTGGGAGCTGGGCTGGGGGCCTGCTGTATGGAAGGCACGCCCCCTCGAGCCAAGGGCCAAGCCAGGGGGCAAGAACCAAACTAGGGGCCTCCTACACAGGAAGCACACCCCAGTTCAGCATATGGGTCCACAAGGGCGGGGGCCAGGATTCAATCCTTAGTCCCTGGGGCCTCAAAGCGAGTGCTTAACCCGCTGAGCCATCCCAGCTTCCCCAACCTTAATTCTTAATAAGGCTTACATTGCTGGGCACAACTGGCTTCTACTTACCTTTCTAGAATTAACCTGCTCTCTTTGTTCCAACAATATTGCCATTTTTAACACTTTGGAGGTAGGCTGCTTCTCATCATGAGGCTTTTTAGCAAGTTCTCTTCCTTCTGCCCTGAATGTTCTTCCTCCAAATATCTACTTCTCCTACAAATCTTCACTTACCAGTCATTTCTTAATGGACGGTTTCCTGACCTCTCCCTCCAAACCAGGTCAAGTCTCTTAACTGCTCTACCTTACTCTTCCCCTTCATACTATTTAGCACAGTTGTGTGTGTGTTTATTTATTTCCCTGAACCATTGATTACTATCTCTACCACTAGAATATAAGTTCCCGGAGGGTAGGAACCGAGTTACTTCTCGTTTTGGTTTGTTTCTTTTTGCTGACCATTACAATCCTAACACCCAAAGCAATGTGTGGCAATGGACAAATATTGGTAAGTGGTGAAAGAATAAGCGCCTCCTGCAGCATCAACAACATGGGGTATGGAATTGGACAGGCCTCAGCTTGGGTCTTTTCTCTGCCACTTATTAGTTAAGTCTCCTTGGACAACTCACTTTGCTTGCCTGAGCCTCAGTTTATTCATCCATAAAGAGGGGATAACAATAGTCAGTCAATTTACACAACAAATAATAATTGAATAATTTAACATTCCAACTACTGCTTTTTGGAGCTGAGGACTCAGTGGTTAAAAGTTAAAAATAACTCATAACACTCATTGAACTTATTTCCTCCTTAGGGACACAGACAGGATACAAGTAAATAGACACAAACAACTGTGATAAGAATTACAAAGCATATCCAAAGGGGCTGAGATACAGTCTAGCCAGGAAGTACCTACATTAGACAGTGTTGTGAAGAAAGACCTCTGGTGAATGTAACTTGAAAACTGAGACTTAGAAGTTGGGAAGGATTTTATGAGAGAAAGAATTCTAAACAAAAAAGATGGGCAAATGTCCGGAGTCTGGAAAAACATTTAAGGGAAATGAAAGAAGATTGCAATAGAGTGAGTATGAGAGATGGTGGCATAAAATGAGTTTGGAAAGATAGGAAAGGGTACATTTTTGCAGAAGCTTGTGAGCTGCCTGCTAAAGATATCATGACAGTCAACTGAAAAAAATGTTTATGAAAGTACTTCCAGGAGGGAGCTGGCACATGAGGAATGCTCACTACATGGAAGTTACTAGAGTCCCGTGTAACACTTCCTCAATAATCCCAAGAAGACAGCAAACAGATAAGGTATTGAAATTGGCACAACCCTCTGAAGAGGTGGTGTGGTCTCTATTCAAAGAGAATCTGGGCTTATTGAGGTCTCCAGAGAATTGACATTCACCATAGTAATTAGTGGCATTTCTAGTTAAAGGTAGCCATTTAGAAAACAACAACAATTACAGTCTCCAGGAGGGAGACTGTAGTGCTCAAGTTAATATCTTACACACCTTACAGACACACACACACACACACACACACATGTGTGTGTGCAGGTTAGTTTGTTGTTGTTGTTGTTTTGTTTTCTTATGTTTCATAATCAGGATGAAATGCTGGCTCCCTATCCCCAACCTGTGCAGATACCTTCTCTGAGAAATGTTCTGTTTTAAAAATGATCACATTAAATATGCATTTGCTGTTGGATTTCTGAGATGTCTTAGGGACTATTTCTTTTCAGAATAAATCACACTTAACCGCACATTTAATGTGACATGAGGGTATCTGTCCTACTCATCAGACTAATAATTTTTTTAAGTCTAGAATTATCCTGGGGGTATTGTCAGCTATATGCTTCTGAAGTTGGGTATTTTATCAGGCCAGTGATTTTTTTTTCTCTTGAGATATTGGGTTTCATCCCATGATATTCTGCCTGGTTGATCTGACAAGGATTAAGTGACAGGTTACATCCTTTGCATTATAATTACCTTCACCTCTGGCTTCCACTTTTTCTTTCTGCCCACTCATAGAGAGAAAGGACAGACAAAGACAAGGACAGTCAGGACAGACAAAGTTACGCTGCACTAACAAATAATCCTCAAATTCAAGTGGCTTATATTCACTTTAGAATCCAAGTTGACTAAACAGGCTTCACCTGGAATATTGCTGGTCTTTTGGCAAAGTGGGGGGAAAACACAGCCATCTAGGACTTGGCTCTTTAAAAGTGCTGTTCAGAAGTGACACATATCACTGTCACTCACATGAATTGGTCAAAACAAACTGCATGGGCAGGCCTGAGGTCACTGGAGCAGGGAGAGTAATCCTCTTGCTGAAAAAAGGACATGGACTTTGGAATTAGTGACACTTAGATTTGAATCTTGGCTTTCCTACATGATAACTATATTACCTTACCTAATTATTTCCTATTTTTAACCCTCTGTTTTCTCAGCAGAAATATAGTGATAATAGCTTCAAAGGACTGTTGCAAAAAAATAAGAGAAAGTGAATTGGAGAGTATAGCATCAATCCATTTTAGGGTTTATCTTGAATTGCTTGATCTACTTATTTCCTCTGATTTTATATAATATTTATTGCACTATGACAATTCTTTACAATTGCACTGCTTAGTTGAAGGTCACAGGGATCCCTTACCTGCCAAAAGGGCACGATTTGTCCTTTGCCTTCTTGACTCGTAGATACCATCACTGACTGCCCCCGCGCTATACTCTCTCCTCTTCCTCTAAGGCTCATGACACTGTGCCTGCCAACCCACTAACCCCTCTCCTTTCAGCCCCTCTTTCTCCTTTTCATACTCTCAGTGCGGCCTTTGCCTAGGGTTTCAACCAGGCCTTGCTGCTATCTACGCTTTTTCCTTATGAGCCCGGTGCAGTGGGTACGAGCAGAGATCACAGAGCCAGCGAGTCCTAGGTCTTGATCTGACTTCTGCAACTTACTGCTGCACAGCCGAATTCACCGTTGTTTCGTTAGCCAAATCAGGATAGTACTTCTTACCTCAAAGATTTGTTGGAAATGGTCAAAGAGAAAAATCTACACACAGTGCCTGGCACTGTGCTTAGAACATAGCATACATACAACACATTTCAGTTCCCTCCTCTGTTCATACCTGCTTTGAAAATCTGTACATTCCACCATTTGATGTGAAAGGTGTTCAAAATTATAGTAACTGCCTTTCTACTTGACTATTCCAGGAAGAACATGTTTGAATAGCAATGTCAGTGTTTACCAAAAATCCCACTATTTTAAGATTACCTATAGTTTGAAAGAACTCTAGATGAGAGCAGACACAAGACAAAAGAATGCATCACTAACTATGGTTATCTCAGGTCTTAACAACAATTTCTACAATATAATGAGCAGTGAAGAGTTTAAGATTTAAAACTAAACTACCTTGGTTTGACTATTGGCTCAAACTTTCTAGTCCTGATTCGAGCAAGTCACTTAACTCCTCTTTACATCATTTTCCTCATCTTTAAAATAGGTATGGTAATGGTAATAGTCTCACTGGAGTGTTGAGAGGATTCAATTTGTTAATAGAAGTAAGGTACTTAAAGAAGTACTTGACACATAGTAAACATTCAATCAATATTAGCGATCATCATCATCATTAATAGAAATTATACTGCTGGAAAGAAAGCTTTTTCACTGCCTATCAAAAAATACCATATCAATGCTTGATTAAGAGTTATCCCTATCTCTCACTAAAGATTGTCATGTGCAATACCTTCCTTCCTTACTGATTTCTCTCCTGCCAATCCAAGACAGCAGAGCATTTGCTTCCGGCCTCATGGGGTGTGTCAGGAGGATTCATGAGATAACATCCATAAGGCACTTGGAGCTCTCTGGAAGCAAGGTGTTTGATAAATAAAAGGTCATTACCACTGCCAGTAATATCTTATATCTCTCTAGCCTTTCTCAGCCCAGAGGAATCATGAGTGGTTTGCAAAACTTGAGGCACAAACAAGAATCATTCTGTAACAGCTGAAATGAAGCAATCACTATTCATACAGCCATTGATTCTTCAGGGCCTCTAGTGATCTATGTCCACTGGTTCCATCAGGAGCATAAAAAACACTGAAATTGATTCAAAGGGCACTTTGAGATTCAGAGTACTTAGGGGTCAGTCCATTGAGCAGAACAGGAGGCAGCTACTGGTTCAGACACTCAAGCGTATATGGAAAATCACAAGTCAATGAGGAAAATCAGCAGGTCATTTTCTGAACAAGTGTGAGACCTGGATCAATACAGAATCCCCATATGGTTTCCTGGCCCACATTCTTGCACTCATACATGGAAAGACTACCTTCTATGAAACAAGTTATTCCTTTAAGATAGAACAAAAAACAAAAACAAACACACAAAGAAAACACCCTGCAAAACTGCAAACATGACCCTTGTCATCCAAAGTCCTTTAAATTAAACATTACCCTAGTGCAGCGTTATTTCAGAAGTCAATCTAAAATACACTGACCTTAAACCCAAGTGTTCCCATCTAGACTGTTTTCTTATTTCTTTCGAACTCCTGATTCTGCCCACAAATTCTACCTTATCTAATGCAAAGAATACCACCGAAGCCATCATAGTGGCCAAACCTTGGCCACACTTCCCATCTTCATTCTAGCTCGATGGCATTACTCTGAAATTTGACCCTCTGTCATGTGACCCCTTGAGACTGTTCATAGATATTCAACTACCATAAATCACAATAATAGCAGCAACTGTAAGTCACAGTAACAGCAACAACCATAAGTTCAGATTAGGTCCCACTTCTTCATGGAGGAATAGCAAGTTTATGGAAAATCATGGGGGGAGGCAGATGCTATTGCAATCATCTTTGGAAAAGTACAAAATGCTACACAGAGGAAGATAGAATTTGCAGAATATCTTTAAAAATTTAGTGAATACATCAGAACAAGAAGGCACAGCTTTTGGTGAGGAAAATTCTGTTCTTTCATTGGCCTCTCAGAACTTTCTCTCATTTGTAAACAATGTCAGTTAATCTTGCACATTCACTGGCAAGTACATCTGTAGGCTTAGCCCTGTGGGGTTGCAATGAAAAAACATCCAAATAAATTCTACAATGTTGTAGTGGGAACTGACTATATGCCAGTCTTCCTCCTTCACCATGATTTTCATAGTATCATTTAATCGGCCTTCAAGAAGGAAAAATACTAATCGAAGTGGTCTGATGCTAGCGCATTGCTTGGGTGCTTGGGTTCCCTTTTTATTTATTTATTAAATATATATATTTTTTATTTATTTATTTTTGACAGAGAGAGAGAGAGAGATACAGAGACAGAGAGAGAACTGAACTGGGGGA